>CM057090.1:435000-647500 GCA_029959045.1 Taenioides sp. WSHXM2023
GTCTTGGTTTAGACCTGGTTTAGTCCTGGTTTAGTCCTGGTTCAGTCCTGGTCTAGACCTGGTCCTGGTCTGTTTCAGGGGGCCGGCCGGTCTCTCTAGAGGACCTGAGGGGGGTGCAGTGGATGACCTGGACGGGGGTCGTGGGGTCAGAGGTTAATGGCATTTGGCCCAAATACGGGTCAGAGGTCACCGCCAACGCCGCCCATGCCAACCTGAGCGTCGGTGTGTTGGCGACTGCCCACGCCGATGGGCACGTGCGCCTGTACCGCTTCCCCTGCGCCAGCAGAGGTCAGATGCCATCCCGTGCCCTCCTCCTGCGTCAGATGCCTTCCCGTGCCCTCCTCCTGCGTCAGATGCCCTCCCCTCCTGTATTAGTATATCTGTTTACTTACAGCCTCCTCCAAAAGTGGAACATCAAGACAAATTCTTTTATTTATTAGAAGAAGAGTCTGAGACAAAAGTTCAGAATGAAGCTTTAATTTCCTGGTATTTACATTTAGACGTGTTAAACAGCTCGGGACGTACCAATGTTTGTTTAACACCACAGCATTTTTAGATGAGCAAAAGTGAAGGAACAAAAGATCTTAAAGTAAATAAAATGTAATATTTGGAGACAAAACCCTTTCTGCAGTAACTGCCTCAAGCCTCGACCATCGACACCGAACTGTTGAACTCTTCATTTGTGACGCTGTTTCAGGATTTTACCGCAGCTTCCTTCAGTGGTTGTTTGTTTCAGGGGGTTTCTCCTTCAGTTTCCTCTTCAGGAGGTGAAGAGGTTCTGTCAGGTTAACGTCAGGTGACTGACAGGGCCAGTCTCAAACCTTCCACTTTCCCCTGATGAAGTCCTTTGTTTTGTGGCTGTGCTGAGGGTCATTGTCCTGCTGCTTGATAAAATTCCTCCAGTTAGTTTTGGTGCATTTCTCTGGACATCGGCAGACAAAATATTTCTGTTCACTTCTGATTTCATTCTGCTGCTTCCATCATCAGTCACATCGTCAATGAAACTGAATTAACCTGTTCCAGAAGCGCCCATGACCGTGCTCCACAGATGAACTTCTGCTTCAGATCATGAGCAGTTCCTTTGTTCCTCCACACTTTGGTCTTTCCATCACTTTGGTAGAGCTTCATCTTGGTCTCATCAGTCCAGAGGATTGTGTTCCAGAACTTGTGCGGCTCATCTCTGTTCTTCTTTGCAAATTCCAATCTGTCCTTCCGATTCTTCCTGCTGATGAGGTTTGGATCTTGTGGTGTGGCTCTGCACTTCTGCTCTCGGAGTCTCTTCAAACAGTGGACTGTGACCTCCACCCCTGAACTGTGGAGATGAAAAATGGGTGGGTTTAAACAAACATTGGTACGTCCCGAGTTGTTTAACACATCTAAATGTAAATATCAGGAAATTAAAGCTTCATTCTGAACTTTTGTTTCAGACTCTTTTGATCTTCAGCCCAAATGTCTCAGTGAACAACAAAAATAAAACAATTTGCCTCAATGTTGCAAAACTTTTGGAGGAGACTGAAGTATAAATACTGCAGTACACAAGTATAAATACTGCAGTACACAAGTATTTATACTGCAGTACACAAGTATTTATACTGCAGTACACAAGTATTTATACTGCAGTACACTTGCAGTATAAATGCTTCAGTACACTTGTGTATTTGTGACAGGGGCGAAGTTTAAGAAGTACAGGGGTCACTCTGCACCTGTCACGTGTGTGCGCTGGAGTTCAGACCTGCAGTGGCTCCTGTCGACAGGCGGCGCTGACCACAGCCTTTTCCAATGGAGGTTTGTGTCCGAGGAGCCGCTACTGCAGGGTACGAGTACTGCAAATACTACTACTACTACTACTACTACTGCAAATACTACTGCTACTACTGCAAATACTACTACTACTACTACTACTGCAAATACTACTAGTACTACTGCAAATACTACTGCAGATTCTACTGTACTTGTATTACTGCAGTAATCCTTTCCTCAGTACGACTGGGGAACGGGTCAAATGCAGAGGACGAGGTTCTGACCCGCCTCAGACCCAGAGCGGCACGAGCTCTGAGTCCTGATTGGCTGCAGCTGCTGGGGTTCAGGTGGCGACCAATCAGATCAGATCAGAGGCATTTTAGGTTCAAACACACTGGATTTCAGCATCAAACCAGCAACCCACATGAGACAGTCATGTGACGCTCATTCTGCGTTCTGATTGGAGAATCGTCCTGAACTAAAACACCCAATCAGAACACAAATAAATGACGTCATGTCCAGTGTTTTTGTTACTAAGAAGAAAAGAAAGATTAGAGCAGCTCTCAGTAAAAGTTTGATCTGATTTGAACCTGTGTCCCTCTGTCCGGGGTCAAAGGTCAAAGGTCGAGTTGATGAAATTTTAAATCTAATTCTTACAAACACTTTTTCCTGCTGCTGTTCGGACCTTTCGGCTGTTCAGACTGTGTGGACTCGAACAGCGGAGAGTCGGACTCGGATCAGTCCGAAGTCCCGGAGCTGGACTCAGAGGTGGAGCAGGAAGCTCAGAGCGAGTACCAGCGACAGGTGTACAAACAGGACCTGCCACACCTGCCACACCCGCCACAACCGCCACACACCTCCACCCGCCAACCCCCGCCCCCCTCACGACTCCGGCTCAGCTTCATCCACGGGTAACTCACCTGTCAGTGTGTGTGGTGGACAGGGCCTCTACACCTGTCAGTGTGTGTGGACAGGGACTCTACAGCTGTCTCTGTGTGTGTGGACAGGGACTCTACACCTGTCACTGTGTGTGTGGACAGGGACTTTACACCTGTCACTGTGTGTGTGGACAGGGACTCTACACCTGTCACTGTGTGTGTGGACAGGGACTTTACACCTGTCACTGTGTGTGTGGACAGGGACTCTACACCTGTCACTGTGTGTGTGGACAGGGACTCTACACCTGTCACTGTGTGTGTGGACAGGGACTCTACACCTGTCAGTGTGTGTGTGGACAGGGACTCTACACCTGTCAGTGTGTGTGGACAGATCCCCTTCACCTGTCTCTGTGGCAGGTTCCGGGGCTGGGACACGCGCTCCTGTCTAGTGTGGTGCCTGTCGGGGGCGCTGGCGTTCCCGGCGGCGGCGCTCTGCGTCCTGTACGATCGGGTCAAACACACGCAGAGGTTCTACCCGGGACACACCGACCACGTCCTGAGCCTCACCCTGCACCCGTCCAAAGACCTGATCGCCTCCGGACAGGTGAGAACGGCAGGGGGACAGGTGAGAACGGCAGGGGGACAGGTGAGAACGGCAGGGGGACAGGTGAGGGTGGTGCAGCTCCTTCAGTTTGTCTCATTTACATTTGACCCACTTTTGTGCTTCAACTACAGTGAAAATAACGTAGTCCACTTTTAGTCCTGGTCTAGACCTGCTTTAGTCCTGGTTTAGACCTGGTTTAGACCTGATCTAGACCTGCTTTAGACCTGGTTTAGTCCTGCTTTAGTCCTGGTTTAGTCCTGGTTTAGTCCTGGTTTAGTCCTGGTTTAGTCCTGATTTAGTCCTGGTTTAGACCTTTCAGTTTGAGGTTTGGTGAGTGAAAAATCTCTTCTTCTGGTAACAAAACCCTGTCCCTGTACCCTGCACCTGTCTCTGCTCCTGTCTCTGCTCCTGTCTCTGCTCCTGTCCGTCAGGTGGGGCGAGACGCAGAGATCCACGTTTGGGACGTCCAGACTCTGAAGTGTGTGTCTCTGCTGCGAGGACAACACCAGAGAGGAGTCTGCTCCCTGGACTTCACAGGTGAGAGGAGGAGGAGAGGAGAGGAGGAGGAGAGGAGGAGGAGGAGGAGAGGAGAGGAGAGGAGAGGAGGAGGAGAGGAGGAGGAGGAGGAGAGGAGAGGAGAGGAGGAGGAGAGGAGAGGAGAGGAGGACGAGAGGAGAGGAGAGGAGGAGGAGAGGAGGAGGAGAGGAGAGAGGAGAGGAGGAGGAGAGGAGAGAGGAGAGGAGGAGGAGAGGAGGAGAGGAGAGAGAGGAGGAGAGGAGGAGGAGAGGAGAGGAGGAGAGGAGGAGGAGAGGAGAGGAGGAGAGGAGAGGAGAGGAGAGGAGGAGAGGAGGAGAGGAGGAGGAGGAGGAGAGGAGAGGAGAGGAGGAGAGGAGAGGAGAGGAGAGGAGGACGAGAGGAGAGGAGAGGAGGAGGAGAGGAGAGAGGAGAGGAGGAGGAGAGGAGAGGAGGAGAGGAGAGAGAGGAGGAGGAGAGGAGAGGAGGAGGAGAGGAGGAGGAGAGGAGAGGAGGAGAGGAGAGGAGAGGAGGAGAGGAGAGGAGGAGGAGAGGAGGAGGAGAGGAGAGGAGGAGGAGAGGAAGAGGAGAGGAAGAGGAGAGGAGAGGAGGAGGAGAGGAAGAGGAGAGGAGAGGAGGAGGACGATGAGAGGAGGAGGAGGAGGAGGAGGAGGAGGAGGAGGAGAGGAGGAGACTGAATGGTGGTGTGTCCTCAGCGGACGGGAGGAGCCTGGTCTCTGTGGGACTGGACGAGTGTCACAGCATTGTGGTCTGGGACTGGAGGAGAGGAGAGCCGCTCGCCCGGGCCAGGTGACCATGCAGCTGTTCATGAGCTTAGACCTGGTTTAGTCCTGGTTTAGACCTGGTTTAGACCTGGTTTAGACCTGTGTTCATATAAGGCTGTTCCTGTTGCAGAGGTCACAAAGACAGAGTCCTGGTCGTGAAGTCAAACCCGTTCAGAACCGACAAACTGGTCTCAGCCGGAACCAAGCACATCAAGTTCTGGCAGCACTCTGGTAAGTCCTGGTTCAGTCCTGGTTCAGTCTTGGTCCAGTCCTGGTTCAGTCCTGGTCTCTGTGTTGCAGGTGGGGGTCTGACCTCTCGGCGGGGGGTCTGGGGGTCTCGGAGGACTGAGACCCTCATGGCTCTGGTCTTTGGTCCGGCTGAGGAGCTGGTCTTCTCTGGGTCCAGCTCTGGAGACGTGTTTCTGTGGAGAGACACTAGACTCACCAAGACCTTCAAGACCCATGATGGACCTGTGTTTAGCATCTGCCCACTGGACCAGGTCTGGACCAGAACTGAACCAGGACCAAACCAGGACTGAACCATGACTAAACCAGGACTGGACCAGGACCGAACCAGGACTGGACTAAAGTCTGTGTTAAACTTTCATCTCTTTCTTGATTTCGTTTGTATCATTCAGACCTTTCGGCTGTTCTCAGGGCTTCGTAAGTGGGGGGAAGGACGGAATCGTGGAACTTTGGGACGAAAAGTTTGAACGCTGCCTCAAGAGCTACGCCATCAAGAGGTCCTCCCTGTCCCCGGCCTCCAAAGGTCAGACCTGGTTCAGACCTGGTTCAGACCCGATTCAGACCTGATTCAGACTCGGTTTCTGTTGCAGGTTTGCTGTTGGAGGATAATCCGTCCATTCGCTCTGTCACTTTGGGACATGGACTCATTTTTGTCGGGACGAGAAACGGCGAAATTTTAGAGATTGACAAAACGGGCGCCATCACGCTGCTGGTGCAGGTCTGTACAACTGAAGGTTTTCTCCTGGCACCGACTGCGGGCTCCTCATGGCCACATAGAGCGGGACGTTTTCTTTTTTCTCCGTTTATTATGTTTCTGAATTTAGTTTGAAATGTAGTTTGATTATTATAATATTGTGATTATTGTGACTATTTTTCTGATTTACTTCATGATGTTAATGAGTTGTTTGGATGTATCAGTTTTGGGCGTTGAACCCTCTGGCCTCCTCCCGTCCCTGGAGGCTGGTGAGCCTGCAGCTGTTCGTTTTTGTTTGTCTCGGTGGGCGTTGTCTTTTTCCTTGTTTTAGTGTTTGGGTTGTATTTGTAAAGAAATTCACTTTTGAGCACCGACCTCCTACCCTGCTGGACGGGTCAGAACAGCTGAAAGGTTTGTGCTCCCCAGGGCCACATGGAAGGGGAGGTGTGGGGTTTGGCTGCACACCCGCTGCTGCCCGTCTGCGCCACGGTCAGTGACGACAAAACGCTGCGGATCTGGGAACTGTCGGCCAATCACAGGATGGTCGCCGTGCGCAAACTCAAGAAAGGTCTGACCCTCTGACTCTCTGCTCTTCTGACCTTCTCCCTCCTGAACAGCTGCATGTTCTGGTTCTTCAGGGGGGCGTTGCTGTGCGTTCTCTCCCAATGGGAAGGCTCTGGCCGTGGGCTTGAGCGATGGCAGTTTCCTGGTGGTGAACGCGGACTCTCTGGAGGACATGGTCAGCTTCCACCACCGGAGGGCGCCCATCTCCGACATCCGCTTCTCTCCTGGTCAGTGTGCAGCTCGGGGGTGGGGCTGGGGCTTTCCGATGGTCCAATCACAGCAGCGCTCAGACTCTCTTAAACCTTTTGTGCGCTCAGATTCGGGGCGGTATCTGGCCGTGGCGTCTTTGGACTCGTTCGTGGACATCTACAGCGTCCTGACGAGTAAACGAGTGGGCGTGTGCCGAGGAGCGGGGGGCGGAGTCACGCACCTGGACTGGGACTGCCGAGGTACTTCCTGTTTGTGTCATTTGGTTTAGAGCGCCCCCTGTGTTTGGACCTTTTCTGAACCTTTTCTTGTTTTTGAGGTAAACTTCTGCAGGTGAACACCACGACCAATCAGCAGCTGTTCTACGAGGCCCCAAGAGGAAAGAGGCAGGACATCAGCCAATCAGAGGTGAGCGCTGTGTGCACGGGCCAATCAGAGGCGAGGGCTGACTAAACCAGGTCTAAACCAGGACTAAACCGGGTCTAAACAGGGACTAAACCAGGTCTAAACCGGGTCTAAACCAGGTCTAAACCAAGACTGAACCGGGACTAAACCAGAACTGAACCAGGTCTAAACCAGGACTAAACCAGGACTAAACCAGCAGGACATCAGCCAATCAGAGGTGAGAGGCTGCTGTGGACCTGCAGGGGGCAGGAGCAGGCACCTGATCTGAACTCCACCAGGTGAGAAGATCTGAGAAGATCTGAGCTGCTGAACACGTCCCTCTGGAGAACGACAGTGAGCGTTAGCATTAGCGTTAGCATTAGCGTTAGCATTAGTCACTCTCACCTTTTATGTCAAATCGATCTCCTGAACAGGACCATGAAGGCTTTAATCAGTGTTTGCATCGAGGGCCTTGTCCATGGTAACAGCTGAACATTCTGCCATAAACACACATGTAGGAGGCGCTGTTTGTGACCAGGAGACTGGATTCTGTTTGTGCGGGAAGGCATCTGTTGTAATCCTGTTTGTGGTCCCACAGTCGGAGAAGCTGCGGTGGGCGTCGTGGAGCTGCGTCCTGGGGCCCACGCTGGAGGGGACCCTGGGGCCTGTGACCCTGAACACCGCGGCCGTGACCTCTGACCTCTCTCTGCTCGCCACCGGGGACGCTCTGGGCTTCATACGACTCTACAGCTACCCCTGCAGGGTGGGAGGGCATCTGACATGACCTGACATACGGAGAGGGCATCTGACACAACCTGACACACGGGGAGGGCATCTGACACGACCTGACACACGGGGAGGGCATCTGACACGACCTGACATACGGAGAGGGCATCTGACACAACCTGACACACGGGGAGGGCATCTGACACGACCTGACACACGGGCAGGGCATCTGACACGACCTGACACACGGGGAGGGCATCTGACACAGGACTAAACCAGGACTGAACCAGGGCATCTGACTCACAGGGTGACAGTGTGGGAGGGCATCTGTGTTAATGCAGTTATGCTCAGGCTGCGGCAGTGCGGTGCCGGAGGTACGGCGCTCACGGCGAGGCGGCAGTGAACGTGCGATGGACCAATGACGACACGGCGCTGCTGTCTGTGGGCGGAGCCGACGCCACGCTCATGATGTGGACCAGAGACCCCGCCCCCTCCAGAGACAGCCATGCCCCCGACAGTGAGGACTCCGACCACGACCCCGACCAGGACGGAGGTACCCTCCCCGTGTGTGTCAGATGCCCTCCCCATGTGTGTCAGATGCCCTCCCCGTGTGTGTCAGATGCCCTCTCCTCTCAGAATGTTCCTGAGTTAAGCTTTTCTCTCAGGCTACGACAGCGATGTTTCCCGGGAGCAGACTCTGGACTTGGGGATCAAAGTCCAGACCGGGATCCAGACCAGACCTCAGCTCCAGGAACCGGCTCTGGACCAGGACAGGTATCAGAACTAAACCGAGACTAAACCAGGACTAACCCAGGTCTAAACCAGGTCTAATCTAGGACTAAACTGGGTCTAAAAGTAGACTAGATGTCCCTTCTCCTTTGGGCCTTGTTGGACTGAACAGCTGAAAGGTTCTTCTGTCCCTCAGACCTGCGGTGAGTCGAGCGGCTCCTCTGCCCCAAAAACTGCTCACGACCAACATGTCCAAGAAACCTGTGCAGGTACGAGACCCCGCCCTCTCACCCAGACTCCGCCCCCTCACCCAGACCCTGCAGTTAGACTCCGGCGCTCTGAGTGTGACTGTGGCAGAGTGGTTATCCTGTCCGTCTAATGTCAGATGTGTGGAGGAGGTTGTGGGCTAGACTCTGGGTTGTTGCAGGAGCTGCTTCTGGAGCACGTGTTCGGATACCGAGGACTCGACTGTCGGAACAACCTGCACTTGCTGAGCGAGTCCCTGGACCTAGTGCTGCACACGGCTCGAGTCGCCATCGTCCAGAACCTCTCCTCAGGTCAGAACACACTGTACACAGCTAACATGCTAACACGCTAACCTGCTAACATGCTAACACAGCTAACACGCTAACCTGCTAACACGCTAACCTGCTAACACGCTAACCCGCTAACACAGCTAACACGCTAACCTGCTAACACAGCTAACCTAACATGCTAACACGCTAACCTGCTAACCCGCTAATGGTTTTTAGTTCAACTTTTTGTCCCAGATCTGCACATAAGAACCGACCAATCAGACACCTTCTTTCCCTGAGGCCCCTCCCACTAGTGTTAGCAACAGGTTTGATTGACAGCGTTGCCAAGCGCCCGCTCCCTGTTAAACCAGTGTTAACTTCAATGGCCTCGCTCCTGATTGGCTCTTTGGTTGCTGATACTCGCCATTTGTAACTGCTAGCCTGGTCCTGGTCCTGGTCCTGGTCCGGTTTCTGTTTCAGGGACTCAGAGCTTTTACCTGGAGCACACAGACGACATCCTGAGTCTCACCGTGAACCAACATCCCAAATACTCCAACGTGATCGCCACCGGACAGAGAGGTACTGACCCAGGACTAAACCAGGTCTAAACCAGGACTAAACCAGGACTAAACCAGGACTAAACCAAGACTAAACCAGGTCTAAACCATGACTAAATCAGGACTGAACCAGGACTAAACCAGGACTAAACCAGGACTAAACCAAGACTAAACCAGGTCTAAACCAGGACTAAACCAGGACTGAACCAGGACTAAACCAGGACTAAACCAAGACTAAACCAGGTCTAAACCAGGACTGAATCAGGACTGAACCAGGACTAAACCAGGACTAAACCAGGACTGAACCAGGTCTAAACCAGGACTAAACCAGGACTAAACCAGGTCTAAACCAGGACTGAACCAGGTCTAAACTAGGTCTAAACCAGGACTAAACCAGGTCTAAACCAGGACTAAACCAGGACTGAACCAGGACTAAACCAGGACTGAACCAGGACTGAACCAGGACTAAACCAGGACTAAACCAGGTCTAAACCAGGACTAAACCACGTCTAAACCAGGATTGAATCAGGTCTAAACCAGGATTGAATCAGGTCTAAACCAGGACTAAACCAGGACTAAACCAGGACTAAACCAGGTCTAAACCAGGTCTAAACCAGGACTAAATCAAAAACTGAACCAGGACCGCTGCTTCTTTGTTTTTCATCAGTTTGTCTGTTTGTTTTTGTTGCTTCCTGAAGGAGATCTGACTGAGGCGCCAGGTAAGACTCACCTGTGCACAAGTCCCGCCCCTTTCACACCAAGCCCCGCCCCTGTCAAGCCAGACCCCGCCCTGTCACATTCAAACATTTAAACTCTTTCTGTTGTTCACATTCAGAGGCTTCAGGTGAGTTATTTTACCGTTTTCTTGCAGGTGCTCAGATCCGGGTGTGGGAGGCAGGGTCGAAGTTGACCCTGTCGGTGTTGCGGTGTGTTCACGGAAACGGCGTCGGCTCCATAAACTTCAGCGCAACAGGGAAACTGCTCCTGTCGGTGGGACTGGACCCAGAAAACACGGTCACTGTGTGGCGCTGGCAGGAAGGTGCAACCGCACCCACAACCAGAACCACAACCACAACCAGAACCACAACCACAACCGCACCCACAACCAGAACCACACCCACAACCACACCCACAACCGCACCCACAACCAGAACCAGAACCAGACCCACAACCAGAACCAGACCCACAACCACAACCAGAACCACACCCACAACCGCACCCACAACCAGAACCACACCCACAACCGCACCCACAACCACAAACAGAACCACACCCACAACCGCACCCACAACCAGAACTACACCCAGAACCACAACCAGAACCACACCCACAATCGCACCCACAACCACAACCAGAACCACACCCAGAACCGCACCCACAACCAGAACCACACCCACAACCGCACCCACAACCACACCCACAACTGCACCCACAACCACACCCACAACTGCACCCACAACCAGAACCACACTCACAACCGGAACCACACCCACAACCAGAACCACACCCACAACCGCACCCACAACCAGAACCACAACCAGAACCAGACCCACAACCGCACCCACAACCAGGACCACAACCAGAACCACAACCACAACCACACCCATAACCGCACCCACAACCAGAACCACAACCGCACCCACAACCAGAACCACACCCACAACCGCATCCACAACCAGAACCACACCCACAACCAGAACCAGACCCACAACCGCACCCACAACCACAACCAGAACCACACCCACAACCGCACCCACAACCAGAACCACACCCACAACCGCACCCACAACCACAAACAGAACCACACCCACAACCGCACCCACAACCAGAACTACACCCAGAACCACAACCAGAACCACAACCAGAACCACACCCACAATCGCACCCACAACCACAACCAGAACCACACCCAGAACCGCACCCACAACCAGAACCACACCCACAACCGCACCCACAACCACACCCACAACTGCACCCACAACCACACCCACAACTGCACCCACAACCAGAACCACACTCACAACCGGAACCACACCCACAACCAGAACCACACCCACAACCGCACCCACAACCAGAACCACAACCGCACCCACAACCAGAACCACAACCAGAACCAGACCCACAACCGCACCCACAACCAGGACCACAACCAGAACCACAACCACAACCACACCCATAACCGCACCCACAACCAGAACCACAACCGCACCCACAACCAGAACCACACCCACAACCGCATCCACAACCAGAACCACACCCACAACCAGAACCAGACCCACAACCGCACCCACAACCACAACCAGAACCACACCCACAACCGCACCCACAACCAGAACCACAACCAGAACCAGACCCACAACCGCACCCACAACCAGGACCACACCCACAACCAGAACCACACCCACAACCGCACCCACAACCAGAACCACAACCGCACCCACAACCAGAACCACACCCACAACCAGAACCAGACCCACAACCGCACCCACAACCAGAACCAGACCCACAACCGCACCCACAATCACAACCAGGACTAAGATAAGATAAGATAAGATAATCCTTTATTTGTCCCACAATGGGGAAATTGGAGACTACACCCACAACCGGGAGCTAATTTTTGGTTCTCTGTGCTACAGGTTCGGTGGTGGCGAGCAGAGTTGGGCACCGGGAGCGCGTGTTCATGGCAGAGTTTCGCCCGGACTCGGAATCGCGCTTCGTCTCCGTTGGCGTCAAACATGTGAAGTTCTGGAGCGTCGTGGGTGGAGCTCTAATCTACAAGAAAGGACTGAGAGTCTGCGTGGGCGGGGCCAAGGACCAGACCATGCTCTCGCTCGCCTTTGGAGCCGTGAGTCCTTTCGGCTGTTCAGGAGAGATCTGACTCGGTTTAAAGACGGGGGATTTAAAAAAATATTCTGCAGAATTCCTCCTCTTTCACCAGGATTCTTTAGGTCCAAGTTGGTGGTACAACTCCCTGGTCAACGCAGGGAATTTAACCACAGACTGAACCTGAGATGGAAACGTGAAACGGAAACGTGCAGTTTTCGATTCCAGCTGACGCTCTGTCGTTCACGACATGAGCAAAATAATCCAACAAAGTTCATTTGGTTTTCAGACTGTTTAGGTTACATTTTATTGATTATGTTAGATTCTTTTTTGATCCTGAGCCTGGTCCTGATCCTGGTCCTGATCCTGGTCTGTGTTCAGGTCTAGTCCTGGTCCTGATCCTGGTCCTGGTCCTGATTGTGGTCCTGGTCGTGATCCTGGTCCTGATCCTGGTCTGTGTTCAGGTCTCGTCCTGATCCTGGTCCTGGTCATGGTCATGGTCATGGTCCTGGTCTTGATCCTTGTCCTGGTCCTCCTCTTTCACAAGGATCTGGGTCTAAAGGCTGCTAAAGGCTGTCTGTGCTCTGGAACCTGGAGTTTCTGGTGGTTCTGGAGGTTCTGGTGGTTCTGGAGGTTCTGGAGGTTCTGCTGGTTCTAGAGGTTCTGGTGGTTCTGGAGGTTCTGCTGGTTCTGGTGGTTCTGCTGATTCTGGTGGTTCTGGAGGTTTTGATGGTTCTGGAGGTTCTGATGGTTCTGGAGGTTCTGCTGGTTCTGGTGGTTCTAGAGATTCTGGTGGTTCTGGAGGTTTTGCTGGTTCTGGTGGTTCTAGAGATTCTGCTGGTTCTAGAGGTTCTGCTGGTTCTGGAGGTTCTGGAGGTTCTGCTGGTTCTGCTGATTCTGGTGGTTCTGGAGGTTTTGATGGTTCTGGTGGTTCTGGAGGTTCTGCTGGTTCTGGTGGTTCTAGAGATTCTGGTGGTTCTGGAGGTTTTGCTGGTTCTGGTGGTTCTAGAGATTCTGCTGGTTCTGCTGGTTCTGGAGGTTCTGGTGGTTCTGGAGGTTTTGGTGGTTCTGCTGGTTCTGCTGGTTCTGGAGGTTCTGCTGGTTCTGGTGGTTTTAAAGATTCTGGTGGTTCTGGAGATTCTGCTGGTTCTAGAGATTCTGCTGGTTCTGGAGGTTCTGGAGGTTTTGGTGGTTCTGGAGGTTCTGCTGGTTCTGGAGGTTTTGGAGGTTCTGCTGGTTCTGGTGGTTCTGGGGGTTCTGGTGGTTCTGGTGGTTCTAGAGATTCTGCTGGTTCTGGTGGTTCTGCAGGTTTTGCTGGTTCTGGTGGTTCTAGAGATTCTGCTGGTTCTGCTGGTTCTGGAGGTTCTGGTGGTTCTGGAGGTTTTGGTGGTTCTGCTGGTTCTGCTGGTTCTGGAGGTTCTGCTGGTTCTGGTGGTTTTAAAGATTCTGGTGGTTCTGGAGATTCTGCTGGTTCTAGAGATTCTGCTGGTTCTGGAGGTTCTGGAGGTTTTTGTGGTTCTGGAGGTTCTGCTGGTTCTGGAGGTTTTGGAGGTTCTGCTGGTTCTGGTGGTTCTGGCGGTTCTGGTGGTTCTGGTGGTTCTAGAGATTCTGCTGGTTCTGGTGGTTCTGCAGGTTTTGCTGGTTCTGGTGGTTCTAGAGATTCTGCTGGTTCTGCTGGTTCTGGAGGTTCTGGTGGTTCTGGAGGTTTTGGTGGTTCTGCTGGTTCTGCTGGTTCTGGAGGTTCTGCTGGTTCTGGTGGTTTTAAAGATTCTGGTGGTTCTGGAGATTCTGCTGGTTCTGGAGGTTTTGGAGGTTCTGCTGGTTCTGGTGGTTCTGGCGGTTCTGGTGGTTCTGGTGGTTCTAGAGATTCTGCTGGTTCTGGTGGTTCTGCAGGTTTTGCTGGTTCTGGTGGTTCTAGAGATTCTGCTGGTTCTGCTGGTTCTGGAGGTTCTGGTGGTTCTGGAGGTTTTGGTGGTTCTGCTGGTTCTGCTGGTTCTGGAGGTTCTGCTGGTTCTGGTGGTTTTAAAGATTCTGGTGGTTCTGGAGATTCTGCTGGTTCTAGAGATTCTGCTGGTTCTGGAGGTTCTAGAGATTCTGCTGGTTCTGGTGGGGCTGGAGGTTCTGGAGGTTCTGGTAGTTCTGGAGGTTCTGGAAGTTCTGGTGGTTCTGGAGGTTCTGCTGGTTCTGGAGGTTCTGCTGGTTCTGGTGGTTCTGCTGGTTCTGGAGATTCTGCTGGTTCTGGAGGTTCTGGTGGTTCTGGAGGTTCTAGAGATTCTGCTGGTTCTGGTGGGGCTGGAGGTTCTGGTAGTTCTGGAGGTTCTGGTAGTTCTGGAGGTTCTGGAAGTTCTGGTGGTTCTGGAGGTTCTGCTGGTTCTGGAGGTTCTGCTGGTTCTGCTGGTTCTGGAGGTTCTGCTGGTTCTGGAGGTTCTGCTGGTTCTGGAGATTCTGCTGGTTCTGGAGGTTCTGCTGGTTCTGGTGGTCCTCATGTTCTGTGTGCTCCTCAGAACAGCCTGACCTTCACTGGAGCTGTGAGTGGAGACGTGTATGTGTGGAGGGAGCACCTCCTGGAGCGTGTGGTGGAGAACGCTCACAGTGGCCCCATCTTCAGCATGTTCACGAGCCTGAGCGACGGACTCATCGTCACCGGGGCCAAAGAGAAGTGAGTGTTTAGTTTAGTTCAGTCCCAGTTTAGTCCCGGTTTAGTCCCAGTTTAGTCCCGGTTTAGTCCCAGTTTAGTCCCGGTTTAGTCCCAGTTTAGTCCCTGTTCCCTGGTCAAAGGAGGGAATTAAACCACAGACTGAACCTGAGATGGAAACGTGAAATGAAAACGTGCACTTTTCGATTCCAACTGACGCTCCGTCGTCCATGACACGAGCGAAATAATCCAACAAAGTTCATTTGGTCTTCAGATCGTTTTGGTCACATTTTATCAATTACAGTCCCCTCCAAAAGTTTTGCAACATTGAGGCAAATTGTTTTATTTTTGTTGTTCACTGAGACATTTGGGCTGAAGATCAAAAGAGCCTGAGACAAAAGTTCAGAATGAAGCTTTAATTTCCTGGTATTTACATTTAGATGTGTTAAACAAGAGCAGAAGTGCAGAGCCACACCACAAGATCCAAACCTCATCAGCAGGAAGAATCGGAAGGACAGATTGGAATTTGCAAAGAAGAACAGAGATGAGCCGCACAAGTTCTGGAACACAATCCTCTGGACTGATGAGACCAAGATGAAGCTCTACCAAAGTGATGGAAAGACCAAAGTGTGGAGGAACAAAGGAACTGCTCATGATCTGAAGCAGAAGTTCATCTGTGGAGCACGGTCATGGGCGCTTCTGGAACAGGTTAATTCAGTTTCACTGACGATGTGACTGATGATGGAAGCAGCAGAATGAATTCAGAAGTGAACAGAAATATTTTGTCTGCCGATGTCCAGAGAAATGCACCAAAACTAACTGGAGGAATTTTATCAAGCAGCAGGACAATGACCCTCAGCACAGCCACAAAACAAAGGACTTCATCAGGGGAAAGTGGAAGGTTTGAGACTGGCCCTGTCAGTCACCTGACGTTAACCTGACAGAACCTCTTCACCTCCTGAAGAGGAAACTGAAGGAGAAACCCCCTGAAACAAACAACCACTGAAGGAAGCTGCGGTAAAATCCTGAAACAGCGTCACAAATGAAGAGTTCAACAGTTCGGTGTCGATGGTCGAGGCTTGAGGCAGTTACTGCAGAAAGGGTTTTGTCTCCAAATATTACATTTTATTTACTTTAAGATCTTTTGTTCCTTCACTTTTGCTCATCTAAAAATGCTGTGGTGTTAAACAAACATTGGTACGTCCCGAGCTGTTTAACACGTCTAAATGTAAATACCAGGAAATTAAAGCTTCATTCTGAACTTTTGTCTCAGACTCTTCTTCTAATAAATAAAAGAATTTGTCTTGATTTTCCACTTTTGGAGGAGGCTGTATATTAGATTCTTTTTTGATCCTGATCCTGGTCTGTTTCAGGTCTTTAGAGGGAGGAGCCGTGAAACTTTGGGACCAGGAGATGAAGCGGTGCCGAGTGTTTCATCTGGAGACCGGAAAACCCGACAACGTCCGCTCAGTCTGCAGAGGGAATGTGAGTCCTCCAGACGGGTTTAGACCAGGTTTAGACCTGTTTTAGTCCTGGTTTAGTCCTGGTTCAGTCCTGGTTTAGTTCTGGTTTAGTCCTGGTTCAGTCCTGCTTCAGTCCTGGTTTGTTTCAGGGCAGGATTGTGGTCGGGACAAGGGACGGGGACATCGTTGAATTCGGTGAGAAAAACTCGACATCAAACGTGCTCCTGAACGGGCTCGGTGCTGCCCCCGTGTCCGCCCCCGGTACTGTGCTGTATGTGGCCACGCCCCCTGCGGGCGGGGCTGCGGCGGTGGGCGGAGTCTGGGGCCTGGACACTCATCCAATCAGAGAGCTGCTGGCGACGACTGGAGACGACACCACGCTGAGGATCTGGGACCTCAGCGAGAAGGTGCCACAAACACACCTCACAGCAAGAGGGTCTGCATGTTCTCCCTGTGTCTGTGTGGAGTCTGCGTGTTCTCCCTGTGTCTGTGTGGAAGTCTGCATGTTCTCCCTGTGTCTGTGTGGAGTCTGCATGTTCTCCCTGTGTCTGTGTGGAGTCTGCGTGTTCTCCCTGTGTCTGTGTGGAGTCTGCGTGTTCTCCCTGTGTCTGTGTGGAGTCTACGTGTTCTCCCTGTGTCTGTGTGGAGTCTGCGTGTTCTCCCTGTGTCTGTGTGGAGTCTGCGTGTTCTCCCTGTGTCTGTGTGGAGTCTGCGTGTTCTCCCTGTGTCTGTGTGGAGTCTGCGTGTTCTCCCTGTGTCTGTGTGGAAGTCTGCGTGTTCTCCCTGTGTCTGTGTGATGGAGGTTTGTCTGAAGTTAAACAGGACATAGAAGAGACTGGACACTCTGTGTTTCAGAAGCTCCTGAGAGGTCAGAGGTCAAAGGTCAGAGGAGAGGGTCAAAGGTCAGAGGAGAGGGTCAAAGGTCAGAGGAGCAGTGTGCTGTGGTCAGTTGTTTTGTGTGTTGTAGAAGCTTGTGAGCTGCCTGAGTCTGGGTCGTGTGGCTCGGAGCTGCAGCTTCAGCTCCAGTGGAGACCTCCTCGCCCTTGGCCTCGACCACGGCGAGGTCCTGGTCCTGACCACACACAACCTGCAACTGTGGAGCAAGAGACGAGACCGCAGCGGGGCCATACAGGCGCTCAGGTGAGACCCTACAGGCGCTCAGTTGAGACCCTACGGGCGCTCAGTTGAGACCCTACGGGCGCTCAGGTGAGACCCTATGGGCGCTCAGGAGAGACCCTACGGGCACTCAGTTGAGACCCTACGGGCGCTCAGTTGAGACCCTACGGGCGCTCAGGAGAGACCCTACGGGCGCTCAGGAGAGACCCTACGGGCGCTCAGGTGAGACCATACGGGCGCTCAGGTGTGATCCCGACTCTGGTCTCTGGTCTAGGTTCAGTCCGGATGACAGGTTCTTGGCTGTGGGGTTCTTGGACCCTCTGGTGGACTTCTACGACCTGAGTCTGGGTCCTGGTCTGAACCGGATCGGGTTCTGCAAAGACCTGTCTGGACCTGTGAAGACCCTGGACTTCTCTGCGGACTCCAGATTCATACAGGTACTCAGCACACTCAAGACCTGGTTTAGTTCTGGTTCAGTCCTGGTCTGTGGTCTCTGTGCTGTGTGTGTAGGTGTGCACTAGCGCCCTCTCTCGTCACGTGGTGGAGGTGCCGAGTGGGAGACAGGTGCAGAGTGGGAGACAGGTGCCTGGCAGCGACAGGGTCACATGGGCCGGCTGGACCAGGTGAGACTCACACTGGGTCAGGGTTAAGTCACAGTGTGGGGTTTTTGAGCTCTACAAATCTGTGTGCGTTTAATGCCACACTGCGGGACACTGCGGGACACTGCGGGACAATCACAAACATGTCCGTAAAAAGTGACACAGTGCAGCTTTAAAGAGGAGCTGTTCTGCAAAAATGTTCCGTTTGTCTCTTTCTCTCATGTTTCAACGTTCCCTCATCTAGAGATTCAAACTCTCCTTACGGTCAGCAGTATGAGTCTGTACGAGGCTCCGCCCACAAGTCTACGTCCCCCAGGCTCCCACAGTACGAGTCTGTACGAGGCTCCGCCCACAAGTCTACATCCCCCATGCTCCCACAGTACGAGTCTGTACGAGGCTCCGCCCACAAGTCTACGTCCCCCAGGCTCCACATGACAATTCTCCATAAAAACACAAAAACATGAGACAAAACTGAACACAACAACTGGACAAACCTGATGTGATGCAGGAGTTTCATTAGTGCGACGCACACTGAGTGTGTTGGGATAGAGCTCTGAAGGGGGAGGGACTTAGCACAGAGAGGCTGAGTGTGTTGGGATAGAGCTCTGAAGGAGGAGGGACTTAGCACAGAGAGGCTGAGTGTGTTGGGATAGAGCTCTGAAGGGGGAGGGACTTAGCACAGGGAGCAAAGACTCAGAAATGTCTAAAACTTGTGAATCTGTTGTTTTGGGTGATTATAATATTTTCAAAACAATAAAAGGAACATGGAAAAGGAAAATGTGACGTGGATGATCCAGGGTCAGGGGTCAAAGGAGATGTGTCCAATCAGAGCACAGACAGCCTGACTCCGCCCCCAAAGTGACGCGGTGGTTCTGTGTTTCCGCAGCGTCGTCGGGGAGGAGGTGCAGGGGGCGTGGCCTCGAGCCCCGGAGGTCACGACCCTGAGTGCGTCTCACTCCGGACTCTCCGTCGTGACCGGAGACGACCAAGGACTCGTCCACCTCTACGGCTTCCCCCCGCAACAGGTGAGGCCTGCTCCTGTCTGCTCCTGTCTACCCCTGTGTGCTCCTGTCTGCCCCTGTCTGCCCCTGTCTACCCCAGCGGTTTATTTCTGGTTCAGTCCTGGTTTAGACCTGGTTTAGTCCTGGTTTAGTCCTGGTTTAGTCCTGGTTCAGTCCTGGTTTAGTCCTGGTTTAGTCCTGGTTTAGACCTGGTTTAGACCTGGTTTAGTCCTGGTTTAGTCCTGGTTCAGTCCTGGTTTAGACCTGGTTTAGTCCTGGATTAGTCCTGGTTTAGACCTGGTCTAAAGGACTGTCTGCTCCTGTCGCAGGGTTGTTGTCAGGGCTCTGGAGGTTCTTCTGGAGGTTCTTCTGGAGGTTCTTCTGGAGGTTCTTCTGGAGGTCCTTCTGGAGGTTCTTCTGGAGGTCACTCTGGGCGTGTGCGCTGTGTGAAGTTCTCGTGTGGGGACCGACTCGTGGTGAGCGCCGGAGCCACAGACGGAAGGTGAGAAGGAGCCAAAAGAGTCGAGAATCAGACACCAACCGATACTCACACCGGTATCGATACTACAGAAGTCCATATTGGTATCGAGTTTTGTCTCAGAGCCGATATTCTGATGGAATCAGCTGCTGAGCTCAAAATAAGTCCACTGTGTTCTGTTGGTAATGATAAAGCGTTTTATTGTCCGAGAATCAGGAAGTGCGTGTGAACATGCTAGTTGCTGTTAGCTGCTCATCGTTCACTGTCTGACCTTTCACCTTTGACCCTTTCAGTGTGATGCTCTGGAGGTGTCTGTGAGCTGCTCCCGAGGGCCCGAGTCCTGGTCCGAGTCCTGGCCCGAGTCCTGGTCCGAGTTCTTATTGTCAGCCACATTTGAAGAAGTCCACCACATTTGGAGCTTTGTTTTTCTGTTCAGTGTCTCTACAAGAGTCTAAACCGGGTCTAAACCAGGACTAAACCAGGTCTAAACCGGGTCTAAACCAGGTCTAAACCGGGTCTAAACCGGGTCTAAACCGGGTCTAAACCGGGTCTAAACCGGGTCTAAACCAGGACTAAACCAGGTCTAAACCAGGTCTAAACCAGGACTAAACCAGGTCTAAACCAGGACTAAACCAGGTCTAAACCAGGTCTAAACCAGGTCTAAACCAGGACTAAACCAGGACTAAACCAGGACTAAACCGGGTAGAGGAGGATCCACAAGGGAAATTATTTGTATCCAAATAATTTCTCTTGTGGATCAAAGTTTGTCTAAGTCTAAAGTACTTTTTATTGAAGTAACAGTACTTCTACTCGAGTAAGCTATAGTCCAGGTCCAGGTCCTGGTCCTGGTCCTCTTGTGGATTTGTTTAGTGAAAGTTGTTGATGAAATGAAGCAAAAATGTTTTTAGTGAAAAGTGAATTTTGTGATTTTTTTTTTTTTTCAAAATGGCATTTAGCGTTTGTGTCTCGTGGAAAAATAAAAGTCGATTTTTTTTTTTTTCCGCCTCTTTTCTCTTTGTCTCTCGCGCATGAGCGCACACACAGACACAGACAGACACACACACACACACACACACACACAAAGTCCAACTCGCTGATTTGACATCAGTTTAAAGTTTAATACAAAAGATTTAAATGTTTGAGTCACATTTGAGATGCGTCTGTCCCTCTGCTGCCCCCTGTCTGTCCACAGCAACACAATCCACAGCCTCAGCTCCAAATGAAGCTCATCGAGGCCAGCAGTTACAGCGGCTAATCTGGAGTCAGGTCCAGATTTGGAATTGTGACTGTGAGTATCATAGCAACCGAAGAGCCAATCAGGAGCGAGGCCGTTGAAGGTCACGCCCCCTCCCGCCCACACCGCTGGTTTAACAGGGAGGGGGCGCTTAGCAACAGGTTTGATTGACAGCGTTGTTAACACTAGTGGGAGGGGCCTCGGGAAAGAAGGCGCCTGATTGGTCTGTTCTTAATTGTCAGATCTGGATTTGGGACAAAACTCCAAACCCCAGGGTCATAGAGCGCAGGTCACCCTGTGCAGATTATGGTCTGTCTTGTGTCTCTTCAGACCTGCTCGTCTTTTGTCCTTCGTGGCTCAGTGCGTGTCTCCGGAGACGGTCCTCGGTGGCGAAAGCTTTCTTACAGACTGAACAGCTGAATGGTTTGTCACCGGTGTGAATGGCGAGGTGTTTCTTGAGCGCGCCGCTTTGAGTGAATCCTTTATCGCAGAACGGACACGTAAAGGGTTTGTGTTGGGAGTGCGTGGCCAGATGAACGCTGACGTAGCTTTTCTCAGCGAAGCGTTTCCCGCAGGTGGGGCAGGCGTAGGGTCGGAGCCCGCTGTGCTTCATCATGTGTTTCCGCAGGTTGGTGTTCTGCGTGTAACCTTTGCTGCACACGGCGCACACGAAGCGTTTGTCTCCCGTGTGCAGCTCGATGTGTTCTTTTAACGTGCTCTTGTCGGCGAAGCCTTTCTCGCAGAAGGGACAGCTGAAAGGTTTCTCCCCCGTGTGGATCATCATGTGTCTTTTGTACTGACTCTCGAACAGAAAACCCTTGTTACACTCCAAACAGCTGAAAGGTTTCTCCTCCCAGTGGTTCTTCAGGTGTTTGTTTAAGAGGCTGTTTCTGGCGAAGGTCTTGGAGCAGATGGCGCAGGTGGTGGGTTTGTCGTCACGGTGACTCTTGAAATGTTCCGCCAAAGACTTTTTACTTTTGAAGCGGCGTTCGCAGACGGAGCAGGTGAACGTGTCGGATGAGTGAAGCAGCATGTGGTTTCGTAAAACGTATTTGCGAGCAAAGCCTTTTCCGCACTCAGGGCACTGGTGTTTCTTCAGACTCCTTCCGTGCGCTCGGGCGGGGTCCGACCGGTCCGTCGCCCCGTCTCCGCCCGGTCTCTGGTTCTGGCAGGTTTTGGTGGGGCTGGAGCAGAGGTTGTGGCGGACGCGAAGGTGCCGGTCCAGGCTGGACTTCTGTTTAAAGGAGCTGTCACAGACGGGACACTTTTGGGGGCGCTCATCCGTGTGGACAAACATGTGCGTCTTTAAGTTTGAGGAGCGTGAAAACCTCTTCCCGCACACTGAACAGCTGAAAGGTCTCATGGCCGCCCTCTCCTCGGCCGCAGACGGGTCGGCGCACTTGTGTTTCTCTAAGCTCTGTTTGTACGCAAAAGCCTTAGCGCAAACTGAACACACGAACGGTTTTTCCCCCGTGTGCACTCTCATGTGAGTCTTTAAGATGTTTTTGAGTCTGAAACTTTGGTCACAAACTGAACACCTGAAAGGTCTCTGTCCCGTGTGAATCAGCACATGTCTCTTTAAGTCCGCAGAACGCCCAAAGCCCATCCCGCACCACGAACACCTGCATGGCTTCCCCTTCTCCCCCACAGAGAAGTCCAGATCTAAGTCTGCTCCTGTGGCTGTGTGCTCCCACTGCAGAGCCCAGTCCTCCCTCTGCTCCTCACTGTCTGAGCAGCTGTATGGTCTCTGGTCACCGGGGTCCTCTCTGTTGTCCTCAGTTGGTCCGTGATGAAGCACAGAGGACTTGTCTTCATCCTCTTCAGTTTGGACGGCGTGGAGCAGCTCTCGAGGCGCCGCTGGACTGAACACAAACACAAACACAAACGGGTCATTTTCATGGATTAAACCCGCCCAAGACCCAGTGACCCCTGACCCTGTGACCCCTGACCCCGTGACCTGTGCTTTTCATGAGCATACTTTTACTTGAGTATTTTTTTCACTCGTGTCTGTACTTTTACTTAAGTGACAAAATGAAGTACTTCTTCCACCACTGCCCCGACCCCGTGACCTGTGACCCCTGACCCGTAAAAATTGGATTAAATAAAACAGAGAAAAGAGCGGAATATCGTCCAGTCTCCACTCAGTCATGTGTCAGAGGGCAAATAAAGACATCTAGTTTAGTCCTGGTTTAAACCTGATTTAGTCCTGGTTTAGACCTGGTTTAGTCCTGGTTTAGTCCTGGTTTAGATCAGATTGGTCAAAATAGGGACACCCAGGACATTTAAACTGGGTCAAATCACAGGTTTTGTAGAAATCCGCGGGGACACAGGCTCAAAGGGACGTGTGCTCACCCTATGCCGGATGCCCCAACACGCTGTCCCTGGTCCAGAGCCCCCTCCCGCAGCCCGGTACCGACCTGCGCTCCTCCGCGGGGCCCCGGTGCTCCTCCGCGGGGCCCCGGTGCTCCTCCGCGGGGCCCCGGGGCTTCCGCAGCTTCGGCTCCTCCTCCAGCTTCACTTGTGCCATGTTTCAGTGCGCCCGGTACCCCGCGGGGCTGTTTGGCACAGTTAGCCCTGCTCAGCCCTGCTTAGCCCGGGTTAGCTCGTGTTAGCTCGAGAGCTAATCACAGAGGTCCTGGAGGGCTGGCCTGGCTGTGCCTGTTTAAAAGTCAAAGCCCGCTGTGGCCGCCAGGGGGCGGTGCTGCAGTGGAACCTTAAAACTGCGCCGCAGTTTCTTTGGACTGAAGTAATTTCCTCAGCCCAGGTTCCTTAGAACTTTGAGATTTCAAAGTTTTATTAAATTATCATGATGGCGCAGATTGGCAGCCTCACTTCCGTCAGTCTGCCCCAGGGCAGCTGTGGCTACAATAGTAGTTTAACACCAGAGTGTGGAGTGAATGAAGAACGATCTGGAAAGAGTCTGTGAGTGTCCAGAAAAGCGCTGTATAAAACTGATGCATTATTATTATTATTATTATTATTATTATTATTATTATTATTATTATTATTATTAACTCCAAGTGCCCCCGGGGTCCCCGTGCCCCTGTTTGGGAAACACTGCAGGAGAACGTTGGTGAAGGCGTCAGTGGTGCCCATGGAGGAGGAGGAGGGCGAGAGACCGAGATGTTGTTGCTTTGTCTCTACAGTGTTCCACAGTATAACTTTAAATATCTTGAGGGAAAAAAGCAGGTTACACCACCTGGCCACATTACGAGTCAGATCTGTGGAGGCGCTGCTCAAATGGGATTCAGCAATAGAAACACAACAACATGAAAACATGTTCTATAGATCTGAGTAAAGTCACAGTATGGAACATTCCAGGAGAGCTCGAGCAATAACATCTCCATGGAGACGAGCAGAAAAACACAGTGCACCTTTTACATTCAGACGCTCAGAGTCTCCAGCCTTTGCTTTGAGCTTCAGGATGAAGTCCCTGAAATGGTTTCCACTAAACATCCAATAAAAGTGCAGTTTATTTTAAACTTTTATTAGAACGTCAAAGTTTCGGAGTGATTCTGTGACAAACAAAACCACCGTCCAGAGGTTTTCCACGTTTCACTTTTGTCCAAAAAGTTTCAACAAAAGGTCAAACATCCAGAAGTGTCCAGAAAAGTGACCCGTGTGACTCTTTTAACCCATTTGACCCATATGACCTGTGTGACACCATATGACCTGTGTGACCCATATGACCTGTGTGACACCATATGACCTATGTGACCCATATGACCTGTGTGACACCATATGACCTATGTGACCTATATGACCCATGTGGCCCATATGACCCTTGTGACACCATATGACCCGTGTGACCCATATGACCCGTGTGAACCGTATGACCTGTGTGACACCATATGACCTGTGTGACCCATATGACCTGTGTGACCCATATGACCTGTGTGACCCATATGACCCGTGTGACTCATATGACCCGTGTGACACCATATGACCTGTGCGACCCGTGTGACCCATATGACCTGTGTGACCCATATGACCTGTGAGACACCATTTGACCCATATGACCAGTGTGACCTGTGTGACCCATATGACCTGTGTGACCCATATGCAACAGGGGCTGAGAGTTTAAGATGACGTGTTTTTGTTTTCTACAAGTCTGAGTCTGAGTCCGAACATCAGAGAAACAGAAAATCACGTTTTTATGTGTAAACCCTAACCCTGCACTCAGGTCACACTCAGGTCACACTCAGGTCACACTCAGGTCACACTCAGGTCACACTCAGGTCACACTCAGGTCACACTCAGGTCACGCAGAGGTCTCCGGCGGCGGTTTCCCCTCGGCTCTGGTCTTGTGGATTCGCACATGTCTTTTATACGAGGCCAGAAAAGAAAAGTGTTTATCACAAACTGAACACCTGAAAGGTTTCTCTCCTGTGTGGACCCTCATGTGCTTTTTCACGTTGCCTTTATCAGTGAACTCTTTGTCACAGAAAGGACAGCTGAAAGGTTTTTCTCCAGTGTGAATCCTCTCGTGCCTCCTGAAGTTACTCACGTCCACAAAGCTCTTGTCGCAGACTGAGCACCTGTAAGGTCTCTGACCTGAGTGGATCAGGATGTGTTTCCTGAGGTCGGAGATGAACTGAAAAGCCTTTCCACACTCGGAGCAAGAGTGTGGCTTCTCTCCGGTGTGGACCAGGACGTGCTTCTTTAAAGCCGAGTTAAAGCGAAACCTCTTCCCGCACTCCGAACACCTGAAAGGTTTATCCTTCCCCCCCGCCTCCGAGGAACCTGGACCCGCCCGGACCCTGGGGGCCGTGCAGGGGTCCCAGCACAGAGGCCAGTCCTCCCTCTGCTCCTCAGGCCGTTCCTCCCTCTGCTCCTCACTGTCTGAACAGCTGTATGGTCTGTGGTTGGAGTGGACGCGTGGGAGTGGGTGTGAGCTGCAGCCCGCATCTCCATGAGCTCCATGAGGCTCCGGCACGTTCTTCTCAGAGGGACACGACTCTCCAGACTCACTTCGGTTCTTTGGTTCCTTCTGAGGTCTGAGCGCGAGCTGGACGCCTGCAGGAGGAGGACAGAGTTACACAACCACTGACATCGACCACCACAAACACACAAACACATACAGACACACACAAACACACACACACGACTGCAGTCCACCTGTGTGACCTGCACCCGTGACCTGTGTGACCTGCACCTGTATGACCTCCACCTGTGTGACCTGCACCTGTGACCTGTGACCTGCACCTGTATGACCTCCACCTGTATGACCTGCACCTGTGTGACCTGCACTTGTGACCTGTGACCTGCACCTGTGTGACCTGCACCTGTATGACCTGCACCTGTATGACCTGTGTGACCTGCACCTGTGTGACCTGCACCTGTGTGACCTGCACTTGTGACCTGTGTGACCTGCACCTGTGTGACCTGCACCTGTGTGACCTGCACCTGTGTGACCTGCACTTGTGACCTGTGACCTACACCTGTGTGACCTGCACCTGTATGACCTGTGTGACCTGCACCTGTGTGACCTGCACCTGTGTGACCTGCACTTGTGACCTGTGTGACCTGCACCTGTGTGACCTGCACCTGTATGACCTGCACCTGTATGACCTGTGTGACCTGCACCTGTGTGACCTGCACCTGTGTGACCTGCACCTGTGTGACCTGTGACCTACACCTGTGTGACCTGCACCTGTATGACCTGTGTGACCTGCACCTGTGTGACCTGCACCTGTGTGACCTGCACTTGTGACCTGTGTGACCTGCACCTGTGTGACCTGCACCTGTGTGACCTGCACCTGTATGACCTGTGTGACCTGCACCTGTGTGACCTGCACCTGTGTGACCTGCACTTGTGACCTACACCTGTGTGACCTGCACCTGTATGACCTGTGTGACCTGCACCTGTGTGACCTGCACCTGTGTGACCTGCACTTGTGACCTGTGTGACCTGCACCTGTGTGACCTGCACCTGTATGACCTGTGTGACCTGCACTTGTGACCTGTGTGACCTGCACCTGTATGACCTGTGTGACCTGAGGTGATCTCGATCATGAAACAGCCTGAGTCTCTTTCTCTGAATCGTTCTCACGGATTCGTCTCCGCCGTCCAAACTTTTCAAACTCTGAACCTGAAGCTCCAGACTTCTCCACAGGCTCCAGGTTGTCATGACAACAGGGCCGTAGGCCAGGGTCACGTCTTTACTGCGGTTTGATTTATGGTTTTTTTACTTTTTAATTGTAGAAAAATAAAATAAATGCATTAGAGAAAAGTCCGTGGAGAGTAAATATTGTTGACCAAAAACACTGAGCTTCAGCGCGCGGACCAAAAACACAAGCCTTCACCTGGTCCCTCCGGTCTCCCACCCTGCTCAGCTTCTGAGATCTGACAGGATCAGGCTTTGACGAGGAGGAGTGGCCACAAGACTCACCTGAGGACCTGAGTTTGACTAGACTCACCTGAGGACCTGAGTTTGCAGAATTACAGGAGGAAACATTGGGGGAGGGACCCGGGGGACTCAGGAGACAGTTTAAGGGGACAGTGGAAGGGGACAGCTGTACCTCTGTGCTCTCTGTGGCCCTGCTCCATCGCTCCAGCTCCTGCAGGTGCTCCTTCACCTGTCACGGTCCTGCAGGTGCTCCTTCACCTGTCGCAGTCCTGCAGGTGCTCCTTCACCTGTCGCAGTCCTGCAGGTGCTCCTTCACCTGTCGCGGTCTTGCAGGAGACAAATAACAGTGAAAAACATGAAAAACTGAAAAAGCCTGAGTCTGTGAGAGACCAGAGACCAGAGACCAGACCAGACCAGAGACCAGAGACCAGAGACCAGACCAGACCAGAGACCAGAGACCAGAGACCAGACCAGACCAGAGACCAGAGACCAGACCAGACCAGAGACCAGAGACCAGACCAGAGACCAGAGACCAGACCAGAGACCAGAGACCAGACCAGAGACCAGAGACCAGAGACCAGACCAGAGACCAGAGACCAGAGACCAGACCAGAGACCAGAGACCAGAGACCAGAGACCAGAGACCAGAGACCAGAGACCAGAGACCAGACCAGAGACCAGAGACCAGACCAGAGACCAGAGACCAGAGACCAGACCAGACCAGAGACCAGAGACCAGAGACCAGAGACCAGAGACCAGACCAGACCAGACCAGAGACCAGACCAGAGACCAGAGACCAGACCAGACCAGACCAGAGACCAGACCAGAGACCAGACCAGACCAGAGACCAGAGACCAGACCAGAGACCAGAGACCAGAGACCAGACCAGACCAGAGACCAGAGACCAGAGACCAGAGACCAGACCAGACCAGAGACCAGACCAGACCAGAGACCAGAGACCAGAGACCAGAGACCAGACCAGAGACCAGAGACCAGACCAGAGACCAGAGACCAGACCAGACCAGAGACCAGAGACCAGAGACCAGACCAGACCAGAGACCAGACCAGACCAGAGACCAGAGACCAGAGACCAGAGACCAGAGACCAGAGACCAGAGACCAGACCAGAGACCAGACCAGAGACCAGAGACCAGACCAGACCAGAGACCAGAGACCAGACCAGAGACCAGAGACCAGACCAGAGACCAGAGACCAGACCAGACCAGAGACCAGAGACCAGACCAGAGACCAGAGACCAGAGACGAGAGACCAGACCAGACCAGAGACCAGACCAGAGACCAGACCAGAGACCAGACCAGAGACCAGAGACCAGACCAGAGACCAGAGACCAGACCAGAGACCAGACCAGAGACCAGAGACCAGAGACCAGACCAGAGACCAGAGACCAGAGACCAGACCAGAGACCAGAGACCAGACCAGAGACCAGACCAGAGACCAGAGACCAGACCAGAGACCAGAGACCAGACCAGACCAGACCAGAGACCAGACCAGACCAGACCAGAGACCAGAGACCAGACCAGAGACCAGACCAGACCAGACCAGACCAGAGACCAGAGACCAGAGACCAGACCAGAGACCAGACCAGACCAGAGACAAGACCAGAGACCAGAGACCAGAGACCAGAGACCAGACCAGAGACCAGAGACCAGAGACCAGACCAGAGACCAGACCAGAGACCAGACCAGAGACCAGAGACCAGAGACCAGACCAGAGACCAGAGACCAGACCAGAGACCAGACCAGAGACCAGACCAGAGACCAGAGACCAGAGACCAGACCAGAGACCAGAGACCAGAGACCAGACCAGAGACCAGAGACCAGACACGGTCTGAGGACGGTACCTGTCCCGGGGCTTTAGCGCAGAGGGGTCCGTGTTTAGAGCGCCATCCTTCAGCCTTATTCCGTTCTAAAGCTGCGCTCCTCTGTCCTCCACAGGTCCGTGTCCATGTCCCACTGGGTCTTTAGCTCCGGAGCTAACCCCTCAGGCTCGTGCGCGAACGCAGGGCCAGAGACCGGATGTTGTGGTTTTGGAGAGAGCACGTGACTTCCGGGTTGTGGGCGTGCGCCGTTAGAAAGATGATGATATGGTATTATTAACGTTATTATATTATTATTGGTTTTATATTATTCTTTGTATTATATTATTTTTGTTTTTATTTTATGATTCTGATGAGTGAACTCGTTTTTGGAGCAAATAAAGACGCGCTGACAGAAATAAACCCGAAGGAAACTCCAGAGTGAAACACTGAATGGGTTTAAGGACATTTTGAAAACAAATCTCCAAGTCTGAAAACCCTGAAGCTCCTCTGAGGAAACATCTGAGGAAACATCTGAGGAAACTTCTGAGGAGTTTGAGCTCGTGCCTGATCACGTCTGTTTCATTTCTTCAGAATGTCCCCTGCAGAGACGTCTCTAAAAACAGGTTCTGAAATGCACTTTCCTCCAGAACGTTCTGCTCCGGTCCTGAACCTGAGTTCAGAGGGGCGTGACTGACAGGTGGATTAGCCAATCAGGGACATGCATGGCCCGTCCATATCGTACTGTGACCTGTGACCTCCTGTGTCCAGAGAACGTCCCTCGCGACACACACACACACACACACACACACACACACACACACACACACACACACACACACACACACACACACACACACACACACACACACACACAGATCATGACATTAAAGATTTTACCCTTTTTTCCTGTTTGGCATTTTTTAGATTTAGAATTGGACTTCCTGGTTGTAAATTGGGGAATTCCATCACTGTTACCATAGCAACCATAAAGTACACTTGGCCCAAACTCGTCTAATGTCCCAGATTAATATAAGACAAATACAAATGTAAGAAAACTCCTTTATTTGTTGAAATCAGGTTTAAAAAGTGTCACAAAAATGCGTTTGTGTACAGTCCCTGACAAAAGTCTTGTCGCTTATAAGATAAGATAAGATAATCCTTTATTTGTCCCACAATGGGGAAATTGCAGTGTCACAACGCAAGTTACAGAAACAGTAGGAAATAAGAGCATGCATCAAAATCAAGATAAATAATAATAAGTATTTACAATCAACTAAAAAACACAACACTGTAAAGCTCAAAGGCACAGGAACACTGCACAATAAGTGTTTTTGATTCTGAGATGATTGTGTACAGTGCAGTGATGGACAGTGGTGGGTAAATAAATAATAGCAGGTACAGTGACTTTAAATAATATTGCACATTGTTATTATTACTATGGAGATCCATTTTGTAGAAACAAAAGCTTATAACCTGACTTTAAATTAATCGATTGGTTTTAGAAATGTCTCATATGAAAGCTAAAACCCTCCCAAATTATGCTCAATATACTAAAATAAATTTGCTTCACTGAAGAAACATTGATCATTTAATGAACACAGAAAGGTCAGATTTTGGCAAGACAAAAGTCTTGTCGCCTACAGAAAATTGAACAAATAATTTACTTCAAATACAAAAATATGTTGCATAACGTCAGTGAATTAAGTAGTGGTGCTGTGAGATCCATATTTAATATCTTGTATGACTTCCATGAGCTTGAAGGACTGCATCCATGCGGTTCGACAATGATTCATACAATTTGTTGATGAAGTCATCAGGAAGAGCAAAGAAAGCAGTCTTACATGCCTCCCAGAGTTCATCAAGATTCTTTGGTTTTGCCTTCCATGCTTCCTCTTTCATTCTACCCCAGACATGCTCAATGATGTTCATGTCTGGTGACTGGGCTGGCCAGTCCTGGAGCACCTTGATCTTCTTCGCCTTGAGGAACTTTGATGTAGAGATAGAAGTATGCGATGGAGCACCATCCTGCTGCAAAATTTGACCCCTTTTATGGTTGGGAATGTAAGAGGTAGCTAATACTTCTTGATATTTTAGGCTATTGATATTGCCTTCCACCCTGCAAATGTCTCGCACACCCCCATACTGGATGTAACCCCAGACCATGATTTTTCCGCCACCAAACTTAACTGTTTTCTGGGTGAATCTTGGATCCATGCGGGCTCCAGTAGGTCTCCTGCAATATTTGCGGCGGCTGTGATGTAATTCAACCGAGGATTCATCTGAGAAATCCACCTTCTGCCACTTTTCCAGTGTCCATCCTTTTAGCAGGCTGTGGGCCTTGGCAAATGCCACACGGTTTTTTAATTGCCTTTTCTTTAGTGCTGGTTTCTGTGCACTGATTCGACCATGGAGGCCATTTCGAGACAGAATTCTACAAACTGTTCTGGTTGACACAGGGACTTGAGGTGACCAGGCCTGGTGGAGCTCTGCTGCAGTGGAAAAGGGGCTGGCCTTGGATTTTCGAATCAACAAACGGTCCTCCCGAGCAGTTGTCTTGCGGGGTCTGCCGGACCTGGGCTTGTCAAAAACATCTCCAGTCTTTTCAGATCTTTTTCTTATTCTTTGTACTTGACGCTGAGACACATTGAAGGTGTCAGCCACCTCAGCAGTGGATCTGGTCTTCAGCCTCTTGATAATTAACGCTTTGGTCTCAGGGTGGATCTTAGGCATGTTGTCAGAGGTCAAGTTGCAGTTGATGTGAAGGTCTGGTGTGCTGGGGTTCTTTTTATACACACCCACTAATTGATTGATCAGTAACTGATCACAGGTGAGGCTGTAATCTAGGATTGGGTGCATCATATGACAAGGCGACAAGACTTTTTGTCTTGCCAAAATCTGACCTTTCTGTGTTCATTAAATGATCAATCTTTCTTCAGTGAAGCAAATTTATTTTAGTATATTGAGCATAATTTGGGAGGGTTTTAGCTTTCATATGAGACATTTCTAAAACCAATCGATTAATTTAAAGTCAGGTTATAAGCTTTTGTTTCTACAAAATGGATAAGCGACAAGACTTTTGTCAGGGACTGTAAAATGTGCTAAACTTTTGGACAGAATTTCCACACATTTTTCAAATTTTGTTCACAAATTTCTTCTTGATTTCTGTGAAACTATCATTTATATTTAGAGCAGTTTTCTTGGCAGATTCGGTCCAAACGAGAGAACTTTGAAAACCATGATCCACTTTTACCCTCCTCCCACTGGTCCATATCGTCGCCGCTGATGAGCGACAGCTGGATTCGGCCAGTTGCAGTGAAGTGTGAACTTTCAGAAGCAGCAGACGCCTGTGAGCTTCTGTTCAAAGCAAACGTTCACATGAATACATGAATCTTGAGAAATCTGAAATCACCCACCCCTAAACATGCTCCTTCGGTTTTCTCGGCCTCTCTCCTGTAGAATAAAGATCGAAGGAGCAGAACCCAAGAATAGAACCAACAATAACCCCATTTCCAACACAACTGTATAGTATCTGTTTATTGTTCATTGTTGCTCACAGAAGTCAGCTCTATCAGATTAAAGTCTAACAAAGCTTCAGACAGAGCAGTGCCTACAGTTAGCGTCACACTCCCAGAGAATGTGGAAGGTGCACGGTCTATGTCGTGTCTGTGGAGGCGAGCGTCCTGTGCTTTTTGATGTGTTTCCGAAGTGAACTCTTGTCCGTGTAAGACCTGTGACACAGTGAACAGCTGAAAGGTTTCTCCCCCGTGTGCTGCCTCATGTGAATCACCAGGAACGACCTCTGGACAAAACGCTTGGTGCAAAAGGGACAGCTGAAAGGTTTCTCTCCCGTGTGGACCTTCATGTGCTTTTTCATCCTGGCTTTGGACGTAAAGTCATTCTTACAAATAGAACACTTGAATGGTTTCTCTCCTGTGTGTGTTCGAATGTGTTCTGTCAGAGTCCTGCTCCTCAAGAACGCCTTCTCACAAACTGAACAGCTGTAAGGTTTCTCTCCGCTGTGGATTTTCAGATGTTGGTTAAAGTGACTGGTGTTTTTGAAGCATTTCCCACAGTAAGAGCATTTGTGAGGCCGCTCTTCATCTTCCTCAGTGTCAGAGTCTTCCTCACTGTCTGAGCAGCTGTATGGTCTTTGGTTGGAGCTGCAGCCCGCTTCTGCTCCACACTCCTCTCCATTCATCTTCTCTCTGTTCTCTTCAGTTTTCACATGAGCGAAGGACGAGAACTGAAAATCTGAAAAACACACAAGGTTTTAATATTGACCAGTCAGATTAATGCTCCTCCGACCCTCTGCTCCTCCGACCCTCTGCTCCTCCGACCCTCTGCTCCTCCGACCCTCTGCTCCTCCGACCCTCTGCTCCTCCGACCCTCTGCTCCTCCGACCCTCTGCTCCTCCGACCCTCTGCTCCTCCGACCCTCTGCTCCTCCGACCCTCTGCTCCTCCGCTCTCTTCTTGTCTGCGTTAACATTCGTGGCCTGTCCGGTTTTACTCTGAGCTGAATCCACTTCCTGTTCAGATTTGTGTCCAAACTAAAACACGAAAGTGTCACGAGCAGAAAACCTGTGTGCGCTTATTACAGAGGGTGTATTTACTCCCGTGGGTGTTAAAGAGGGGGTATTTACTCCCGGACCGTTGTGGTGAAGAGGAGCTGAGCCGAAAGGCAAAGCTCTGGATTTACCATCAGTCTACGTTCCTCCCCTCACCTATGGTCATGACCAGTGTTAATTTCGTTGACGAAAACTATGACGAAATTATTTCGTCAACGAAGGTTTTTTGCGGACGAAAACGAAACGAAAACTAAATAAAAATTACTTTTAAATGACGAAAACGATGACGAAATAGACGGACATTTTCGTCAACAAATAAAAGACGAAACGAAAATATAACCTGTGACGAATTATAGATCCATGGTGACGAATAAGTGTCAGGACTCCTCAGGAGAAGAGAGAGAGGAACGAGTGGCCGCTGCGCTAAAGAGCCAATCACAGCGCGCGTTGTTGCGCGGTGCCGAAAAGCTAACGCGCCCCGCCGAGAAACATGAGGAGGACAGAGGAGCAACAAGTGCTAAGAGAAGATGTTGGCGACTGGGATTGGGAGAAAAAGACGGTCTGACCTGTGGTCTCACTTCACGTTTGATAAAGAGAATAAGATGAGTGTAAACCATGTGGCGCGTCAATCAAGGGGAAAAAGAGTTAGAGTTAGAGTTTTAGAGTTCAAAGGTTGTTACAGTACTTGTTATGCATTAATAAGCTGCAGTAATAAACTGTATAGGGCAAAAGGGCCTTTGACACCTGCACTTTAATTTTTTTTTAATATATTTTGGATTTAGCTGTGAATTATCATTTTGACAGTTATTGATGTGGTTTACACTGGTGTCATAAAGACAGACAGCAATAATTTATACTGTCTTTGTGCTTTGTTTGCTACTGCTTTTCCATTTAAACATTGAAACACATTTTCAATAAAAACAGTTGTGTTTAAATATAAAGTGTGAAATGTTTGCATATTAATATCCCAATTTCAAGAAAGTATAGTTTTATGTTCAATGTAAAAGGTAAAAACTGATACGTGTGAAAAGCTTTTAGTCGACTAAATCTATTGTAATTTTAGTCGACTAAAACTAGACTAAAACTAAAACAAATCTGATGACTAAAACTAGACTAAAATTAAAAGTAATTTTAGTCAAAAGACTAAGACTAAAACTAAATTAAAATTCCTTGTCAAAATTAACACTGGTCATGAGCTTTGGGTAATGACCGAAAGGACAAGATCGCGGATACAAGCGGCCGAAGTGAGTTTCCTCCACAGAGTGGCTGGGCGCTCCCTTAGAGATAGAGTGAGGAGCTCAGTCACACGAGAGGGGCTCAGAGTAGAGCCACTGAGGGACTATGTCTCTCGGCTGGCTTGGGAACGCCTTGGAGGAAGTGTCTGGGGTGAAGGAAGTCTTTTAACACAATCATCCCGGACATTCTCATCACCAAACTGGACGCCCTTGGTCTCCCCCTTCCAACATGTGCCTAGATTAAAGACTTTTTAACAAACCGACCCCAGACTGTGAGACTTGGCCCTCACCTCTCTCACACCCGCACGCTGAGTACCGGTTCCCCACAGGGCTGTGTGCTGAGCCCCCTCCTGTACTGTCTCTATACACATGACTGCAGCCCGGACAGCAACAGCAACCTCATTGTGAAGTTTGCTGACGATACAACCGTGGTCGGGCTCATTTCAAAGGGAGACGAGACGGCCTACAGAGAGGAGGTCCTGAAGTTGGCTGCTTGGTGCTCGGAGAACAACCTTGCTCTGAATACCAAGAAAACCAAGGAAATAATCATCAACTTCAGGAGGCACAGCACAGACCTCGCCCTCCTCTACATCAACGGCGAGTGTGTGGAGAGGGTCCACACTTTCCGGTTTCTTGGTGTTCTCATCTCAGAAAACATATCCTGGACTGAGAACATAACAGCTATCACCAAGAAGGCCCAGCAACGACTACACTTCCTGAGGGTGCTCAGGAAGTACGACCTGGACCCCTGCTGCTCACGTTCTACCGTGCGTCCATCGAGAGCCTGCTGATGTACTGCATTACAGTGTGGTACGGCAGCTGCACCATGGCGGACAAGGAGAGGCTCCAGAGGGTGGTCAAGACAGCCCAAAAGATCATCGGCTGCCCTCTCCCCTCCCTGATGGACATTTACACCTCTCGCTGCCTCAGCAGGGCCAAAAACATTATTAAGGACAGGTCCCACCCTGGCTTCAACCTGTTTCACCTGCTGCCCTCAGGAAGGCGCTACAGGTGCATCAAAGCAAGGACCACTAGACTCAAAAACTGTTTTTTTTCCCTAGAGCCATAACCTTTTTGACTTCACGTATGCACTGACCTCTCACTTGTGCAATATTTAATACAGTGCAATATTTTTACTGAGTGCAATATTCAATATTTAACACAGTGCAATATTTGACTCAGTGCAGTATTTGACTCAGTGGAGTATTTGACTCAGTGGAGTATTTGACTCAGTGCAGTATTTGACTCAGTGCAGTATTTGACTCAGTGCAGTATTGGACTCAGTGCAGTATTGGACTCAGTGCAGTATTGGACTCAGTGCAGTATTGGACTCAGTGCAGTATTGGACTCAGTGCAGTATTGGACTCAGTGCAGTATTGGACTCAGTGCAGTATTGGACTCAGTGCAGTATTGGACTCAGTGCAGTATTGGACTCAGTGCAGTATTTACTACCGTGTAATAGTTGTGTGAAATCTTGTTTGACTGAGAGTTGTAGCCTTGGGTGTCCCAGTCCTTTTTTTTAATGTCTTGCACTTTTTATTTTATACTGTGTTGTAAGTGTCCCACGCACACGTCTGTATTGGAGGGTGAGTTGCTTTTAATCTCATTGTGCATGTGTATGGTGTTGTACATGTGTATGGTGTTGTACATGTGTATGGTGTTGTGTTGTACATGTGTATAGTGTTGTACATGTGTATGGTGTTGTACATGTGTATGGTGTTGTGTTGTACATGTGTATAGTGTTGTACATGTGCATGGTGTTGTACATGTGCATGGTGTTGTACATGTGCATGGTGTTGTACATGTGCATGGTGTTGTACATGTGTATAGTGTGGTGTTGTACATGTGCATGGTGTTGTACATGTGTATGGTGTGGTGTTGTACATGTGTATGGTGTGGTGTTGTACATGTGTATGGTGTTGTACATGTGTATAGTGTTGTACATGTGTATAGTGTTGTACATGTGTATAGTGTTGTACATGTGTATAGTGTTGTACATGTGTATAGTGTTGTACATGTGTATAGTGTTGTGCTGTACATGTGTATAGTGTTGTACATGTGTATAGTGTTGTACATGTGTATGGTGTTGTACATGTGTATGGTGTTGTACATGTGTATGGTGTTGTACATGTGTATGGTGTTGTACATGTGTATAGTGACAATAAAAGGCATTCTATTCTAGTCTGGGAGTCTCTGCTTAGACTGTTGCCCTCGCGACCCGACCCCGGATAAGTGGAAGAAAATGGATGGATGAAAATATTCAGATGTCCATGTTCCTTTTATTGTTTTGAAAATGTTATTTGCCCAAAACAACAGATTCACATGTTTTATAAGTTTCTCTGAGTCTCCCCTCCCTTTGCTCCCTGTGCTAACTCCCTCCCCCTTCAGAGCTCTATCCTAACACACTCAGTGTGCGTCACACTAATGAAACTCCTGCACGTCACATCAGGTTTGTGGAGTTGTTGTCCAGTTCTGGATCGTGGTCACGTGAGTGACTAACGTCTCACTGTTTTTCACACCTGAGACGAAGAACCTCACCTGGTTTGGGTTCCATTGTGGAAATGGATTTTCTCACGGTTCTTCTGATCGGAGGCTCCCAGTCCCAGCTCCAGTCCGAGTCCACGTCCCCGTCCTCCTTCAGACGGGCCTGTCACCAGAACAAACGAAGCCCCACATGTGAGAAACAATAATAAAGAAACTACTTTATGCCAATGACACAAGAACTCGTGTTAAATTTGCAGGGTTTGTGTGTTAAACATGACACACAACAAATACTGAGCCCCAAAATCTAGAGTTCCAGCTTTTCACGTGTTGAAGGAAAAGTCGATTAGAGATTATCGTGACAAGCCTACCTTCAGCTCCTCCTCCTCTTCCTTCAGCTGCTCCTCACAATAGGAGCTGCAGCCTGCCTCTGCTCTCCTCCTCTCCTCGCCGTTAGGTTCCTCTCTGGTCTTCTCAGCCGATCTGAGATGAAGCTCAGGGGACTTGTCTTCAGTTTTGACAGTGACAGGAGTGACAGGGAGCTCCTGCAGCTGTTCATGCGGCTCCTCTTTAACCCGAGGAGGTCTGAAAAGCAGTGGCAGAGTGGTTAGCCCCCTGCCTCAGTCAGGTCCAGGGTCAAACGCTCTGGAGGCTTCAGGAGTCAGATGTTCAGCTGCAGGTTTGGTCCTGCAGAGGTCAGAGGTCAGGGGCCTTTATATGAAATGTGATTCAGGGTCTGAGGGAAACACGCTGAAGCTGAAGCTAAAACTCACGTGCACAGATCCTCGTGCGCGCGCGGACACGGTCTCGCACAGCGCGGGCTTTTCTGCAGCTAACGCTAATGCTAACGAGCTAGCTCCAGACACCGCGGCTCTAAACAGACTCACCCCGGGCCCCTGCGCTCCTCCCCCGGGCCCCTGCGCTCCTCCGCGGGGCCCCGGGGCTGCCACAGCTCCGTCTCCTCCTCCAGCTTCACTTGTGCCATGTTTCAGTGGCTCTGGCACTTTCAGGTGAAGCTGCGGGGCTGTTTGGCAAAGTTAGCCCGGGTTAGCTTCGGAGCTAATCACACAGGGGTCTTGCGGGTCGGGCCCGGCCGGTGCCTGTTTAAAAATCCCTCCGCCGCGGCTCAGAGGAGCTTTGTGCAAGTGGACGGGCTTAGGGTTTGGGTTTAGGGTGGACAGGTTTAGTTTCCTGTCGACGTGTGCGGACAAAAGGGAAGTCCGCCACAGCTCAGGGATTTCTTTTATATTGAAGGAGAAAAGTGCCACTGACATTTGGGCTCTGGCAGACAGGGGGCGCTGTGAGGCTGCACCTGCCTCTCACATTTCGGCAGGTGAACCACTGTTACCGAGCAACCTTGAAGTCAACAGGCCTGAGCCTCAATGAAACTTTATTTTTAACAAATGAACACACACACACACACACACACACACACACACACACACACACACACACACACACACACACACACACTCCAGAGTGTCATTCTCTTTGTTTAGTGTCGGTTTAGGAGAGTTTTTGTGTCTTGGGTTTTTGTGTCATTATCTTTTAAATCACAGACTTCGGAATGAGGCAGTGACACAGAAAATGAAGCAGAAAATCTGAAGCTGCAGAGATTTGAAACGTTGCTTCTGTGTAAATTTAATTATATTTTAACGTTTTGTTTTTTTTCTACATAAAGCAATCACACAATTAAATAAAAAAATAAGAACAAATCAGCGTTCATGTTCCTGTTTGGGAGTTTGATTTTACGCTATAAGGTGAGAGCGACTCACTGAAAAACTGTTGGCTAATGCTAATGCTAGCTGGTGACTGTCATGTTCTTTAGAGTGACGTGTTTAACAGCTCAGATTCGTTCACCTGGTGGAGTTCACATCAAGTCTTTACGCTCAGATTAAAGTCTAACAGAGCTTCAGACAGAGGAGTGCCTCCAGTTAGCATCGCACCCCCAGAGAATGTGGATGACCTCAGCTGCAGACTGCACAAAGTTTTTGGTGGTGTTTGGTTTTGGATCCTCGAGAGCCCCCGACAGAAGACATGTTTTTACAGACCACCATTAGTGAGCACCTGCATGGTCTCTGTGGGTTCTTTAGTGAGCACCTGCATGGTCTCTGTGGGTTCTTTAGAGCGCACCTGCATGGTCTCTGTGGGTTCTTTAGAGAGCACCTGCATGGTCTCTGTGGGTTCTTTAGAGAGCACCTGCATGGTCTCTGTGGGTTCTTTAGAGAGCACCTGCATGGTCTCTGTGGGTTCTTTAGAGAGCACCTGCATGGTCTCTGTAGGTTTACTGGCATTGTGCTTCATGCTCAAGTGTCGAGTGAGACCAGATTTATATTTGAAACGTTTATCACAAACTGAACACACAAAAGGTTTATCCGCCGCGTGAGTTCCCATGTGTTTCTCGAGCCCCGCTTTTAACCTAAAACTTTTTCCACAAACTGAACAGACGAAAGGTTTCTCCCCCGAGTGGATCCTCATGTGTTGGTCCAGATAAAACTTCTCTATAAATCCTTTCTGACAGAAGGGACATTTGTGGGGTCTGTGTCCTGTGTGGATGGACATGTGTCTCTTGAGGTTGGACGACACTGGAAAACCTTTCCCGCACACGGGGCATTTGTGCGGCCGCTCCCCGGAGTGACTCAAACTGTGCACCCGCAAGTACGACCTGTCCGCAAACCTCATCCCACAGTCTGAACAGCTGAAAGGTCTGAGCTCGGGCGCCTCTGTATCGGCGGGCGCGTCCTCGGAGTGAAGCCTCATGTGTTTCTGAAGTTTGTATTTGTGTTTAAAGTCCTTCTCGCAGACGGGACACTTGTGCGGCCGCTCCCCGCTGTGCACCAGCGCGTGTTTGTGTAAATCGGACTTCCAGCGGAAACCCTTCCCGCACTCGGAGCAGCGGAGCAGCTTCAGGACCGACGCATCCAGGGTCCCGTCTGCGATGTGCGTGCGAAGATGCGTGGTCAGAGCGTCGTCGTCATGGAAACCGGCCAAACACACCGTGCAGACGTGGTGCTGGGTCCGCAGGTGTTTGGTGAGAGTTCCTTTTTGAGTGAATGCTTTTTCACAGACGAGACATTTGTGCGGACGCTCTCCCGTGTGCCCCAACATGTGCACCCCTAAATGAGCCCTCCACTCAAAGCTCTTCCCACACTCTGAGCAGCTGTAAGGTCTGTTGGCTTTAGGTGCTTCTGGAGGTGTTTGTGCGTAGCTTCTTCTGGCTGGAGCCTGGTCTGGACTGTAGTCTTCTGAGTGGTCAGTGTCATCAGAGCTGTCCGTCTGCTCCTCACTCTCTGCTCCACACTCTCCGTTGGGTTCCTCTCTGGTCTCCTCAGATGGTGTTTGGTGAAGCACGGAGGACTTGTCTTCATCGTCCTCCTCCTCTTCAATTTTGACGGTGACCATGTGGAAAGGGAAGTCTTGTGGCTCCTGTTTGATGCTCAGGTCCGGCTCCTCTTTGAGGCCGAGCGGCTCAGAGCTGTGGACACAAACACACAGAGTCATGACAAAGAAGAAGAAGACGACACAAACACACAGTTATGACAAAGAAGAAGAAGACGACACAAACACACAGAGTCATGACAAAGAAGAAGACGACGACACAAACTGCACGGACACATTATGGAAAACTGAAATGACCTTTTTACTGAATGTTAAAGTGTCTCTGAGTTTTTCACATTATTGATATGAATGGTTCTCGCTGAAATATCGGAAAACACTGAGCGTCATGGCGACTGTCACATTAGACTTAAACAAACTTTACTGATCCACAAGGAAATGATTTGGACACAGCAGCTCAAACATCACAATATAAAATAAGAACAGAGAAACAAAAATAGATGGTGCAGCAAAAAGAGAGAGACAGGGACAGGTGTCAGATGAATCTTGAGTTACACACACGCTGTACACACACACACACACACACACTTTTTTAATCTCAAAAACACTGGACATGACGTCATTTATTTGTGTTCTGATTGGGTGTTTTAGTTCAGGACGATTCTCCAATCAGAACGCAGAATGAGCGTCACATGACTGTCTCATGTGCGTTGCTGGTTCGATGTTGAAATCCAGTGTGTTTGAACCTAAAACGCCTCTGATCTGATCTGATTGGTCGCCACCTGAACTCCAGCAGCTGCAGCCAATCAGGACTCAGAGCTCGCGCAGCTCTGAAGTCTGGAGGTTCTGAGTCGAAGCTAAAGTCACGTGACTTTCCGCCATGTTGGCTCAGTCTTAAATGTAAACAAATGTCAAACTCCGCAGAAAACGCGTTTCAGACGCAAACGGTCTGCGCTCCGGAAGCGCGCGGCTCTCTCAAATCTCTGTCTTTAACTTTACACTTCTAATCCCGAAATCAACCTCTGAGCAGAACCTGATCCAACTGAAGGATTTCACAAACATTTCACTCGAACTAAAGCCTCACTCTTTATGTTCGAGTCTTTACAGAAGCGGCTCCGCGCGGCTCCAGAGGCCGGCGCCGCTCTGACCGCGGCCGCTCTGCGCGCGCTGTTCCCCGGCCTCACATCCGCACCGCGCCGCCGCAGACCCTCCAACCCTCCACTCACCCCGGGCCCCTGCGCCTCTCCTCCGGGCTCCTGCGCTCCTCCGCGGGGCCCCGGGGCTCCCACAGCTCCGTCTCTTCCTCCAGCTTCACTTGTGCCATGTTTCAGTGGCTCTGGCACTTCCAGGTGAAGCTGCGGGGCTGTTTTAGCTTCAGAGCTAATCACGTGGGGCTCCTCCTCACGAGGGCCCCGGGCCTCCTCACTGATGCCTGATTAAAACTCTAAACTGCAGTCTGAGCTCTGGCCTCCAGGGGGCGTGACAGGGGGCCTGTTTCCTCTCGGAGCCTTTTCCAAAACGAAAATAACAGATGCTCATTCTGGCTCATTCTAACCCCGCGGGCTGAAACAGACGTGTCTGAAACGTCAGCGCTCAGATTCAGGAAGCTCCATGATGCTTTTACACAGCTCCAAATGGATTTATCCAGAACAACACACATCATTCAGAACCACTCGCAGAGCTGCTCGAGAGGGAGCGGAGACATGTACAGAGACACGAGGGGGCGGAGACATGTACAGAGACACGAGGGGCGGAGACATGTACAGAAACACGAGGGGGCGGAGACATGTACAGAGACACGAGGGACGGAGACGTACAGAGACATGAGAGGCGGAGACATGTACAGAGACACGAGGGACGGAGACATGTACAGAGACACGAGGGGCGGAGACATGTACAGAGACACGAGGGGCGGAGACATGTACAGAGACACGAGGGGGCGGAGACATGTACAGAGACATAAGAATATTCGTATATTTGTAATTATATAAAGTTTGATGATCAAATGAATCAGACAAAAATAGAAACTTTGAATCTTTATAAAATAAACAGGACAGAGCAGATTTATAATAAAACACATGAAGAAGTCACATGGTCCAATCAGACGCTCCGACTCACACAGAGACAGACACACACACACACACACACACACACACACACACAGACACACATTATTAACATTTATTTTTTTATTCTGTTATTATTATTTTTATATTGTGGTGTTTGAGCTGCTGTGTCCAAATCATTTCCCATGTGGATCAACTGGGACTAAACCAGAACTAAACCAGGACCATAGGTGACACTTTGATACAGCGCTGCACCGATCAACCTGTCACACTGTCTCACGCCTCACCCTCCCTGTGTCCTTTCAGGTGCTCGTGTTCTTTCAGGTGCTCGTGTTCTTTCAGGTGCTCCTGCAGAACCCCGCACCTCATGAAGCCTTTGTCACACACAGGGTGAAGGTGATGGATCTGCAGATGTTCCTTTAAACCAGATTCAGATTCACAAATTTGACACAAATTGAACACACGAATGGTCTCTCTCCCGACTGGACACCCGAAAGGTTTGACTCCAGTGTGGATGGACATGTTTGTTGTGGTGCTGAGAGGGCAGATGTTTGTTACAGACCAAATGAGGCATCGTCCCCATGTGGACGGACGTGTGCGTCTCCAGATCTGTGCACCTCATGAAGCTCCGCCCGTACTTGCAGCAGCTGTGTCTGCTCAGATCCCCGGGCTCCAGGGTCCCATCGACCACGTGAGACTGCAGATGTTCCTTCAGATGTTCTTTGTCTCAGGTGTGGTGGACCGTCCTCAGGTGCTGGTTCAGACTGGAGCTGTGTTTGAAGCGCTTGTCACAGACAGAACAGCTGAAAGGCGTCTCTCCCGTGTGAGTGTGCAGGTGCGATTTCAGACTGGCCTTTAACCGAAAAGCTTTGGCACAAACGGAGCAAACGTGCGGCTTTTCTCCGGAGTGAAGCCTGAGGTGTTTTTGGAGCCCACTTTTGTCTCGGTGTCCTTTGGCACAGAACGGGCATCTGTGCGGCTGCTCATCGCTGTGAATCATGCGGTGAGTTTTTAGCCCTTGTTTGTTCTGGAAGCCCCGCCCACACTCAGGACAGGGGTGCGGTCTCTCGGCGCTATGACTCATCATGTGAACGCGTAAATGTGACCTCTCTCCAAACTCTTTCCCACACTCTGAACAGCTGAAGGATCTGAGCGCGCCTGGCTTCAGAGCGCCCTCCTCCACGTGCGCCCGCAAGTGCGCGTTCAGGTGGGTCTTGTTTGGAGCCTGATGGTGGCACAGCGGGCACAGGTGGTGGTGGTGGCGCAGGTGCTGAGTCAGACCCGGTTTATGTTTAAAACTTTTCTCACAGACGGAGCATTTGTGCGGCCGCTCTCCGGAGTGCACCAACATGTGTGTTTTTAAGTCAGTGTTCCGCGGAAACTTTTTCCCACAGTCTGAACAGCTGAAAGGTGTGTCGTCGATCAAATAGGAGTCTGGGTCCAAAGTCCCTTCCTCCACGTGACCCTGCAGGTGTTCGTTTAGGAGGCTTTTGTCAGTGAAACGTTGCTCACAGACGAGGCAGATGTGATGCTGCAGCCACAGGTGTCGCTCCAGCTGAGAGTTCTGTTTAAAACTTTTCTCACAGACTGAACACCTGTAAGGTCTCTCTCCTGTGTGCACCAACGTGTGCCGCTTTAAATCGGAAATGTTTGTGAAGTCTTTGCTGCACACGGTGCAGCGGTGGGATTTGAGCAGTGCCTGATCCATAGCCCCCTCCTCCACATGACCCTGCAGGTGTTCATTTAGCTTGGTCTTGTCCGGGAGCTGCTCCTCACAGACAGGGCAGACGTGATGCAGAAAACGCAGATGACGAACGAAAGCAGGTTTGTGTTTAAAACACGTCTCACAGAAAGAACAGCTGTAAGGTCTCTCCTCTGAGTGAACCAACATGTGTCTTTTCAGCTCGGCTTTCCATCTGAACGTCTTCCCACACTCTGAGCAGCTGCATGGTCTCTGGTCTGAGCAGCTGTAAGGTCTGTTGGCTTTAGGTGCTTCTGGAGGTGTTTGTGCGTAGCTTCTTCTGGCTGGAGCCTGGTCTGGACTGTAGTCTTCTGAGTGGTCAGTGTCATCAGAGCTGTCCGTCTGCTCCTCACTCTCTGCTCCACACTCTCCGTTGGGTTCCTCTCTGGTCTCCTCAGATGGTGTTTGGTGAAGCACAGAGGACTTGTCTTCATCGTCCTCCTCCTCTTCAGTTTTGATGGTGACCATGTGGAAAGGGAAGTCTTGTGGCTCCTGTTTGATGCTCAGGTCCGGCTCCTCTTTGAGGCCGAGCGGCTCAGAGCTGTGGACACAAACACACAGAGTCATGACAAAGAAGAAGAAGACAACACAAACACACAGAGTTATGACAAAGAAGAAGAAGACGACACAAACACATCATTAGGACCGTCTCACAGTCAAGGAAAAGGACCAATACACAAACTAGACTCCTGTGAGCTTTAAGCCACATTCCTAATTCTAGTGAGAAGAACCTAAAGTTCAGACTGGGATCCAACATGGCTGTAGTTTCATTTTAAAGGCGACTGTTGGAGACACACTGACAGGGAGCAGGAGACTGTGGCGCCCCCTACAGCCTCAAAACGACCCGGAGAGGACCGTACCAACAGAGAAGGACTCTCGACTCACCACATCCAGGGGCCTCACCACATCCACGGGCCTCATCACATCTAGGGGCCTCACCACATCCACGGCCGGCACTCACATAGACATATATAGCTTGTGGTCAGAGGCTGAGCTTTAGTTTTAGCGACAGAACGTGAAAGAATAATATTATTTAATATAATATTATTCTGAATAATATTATTATTATTATTTAATATAATATTATTCATATTATTCAGTGTGGGGTCTTAAAGGGAGGTGCTCTGCTCAGACAAATGTACTGATGACATCCTGAAATCACTGAACCGAAAACTCTGCTCCTTTAAACACAGACAGGTGAAACACTGACTGGTGAAACAGACTCATATCACGCACAAACTGTGCGGTTTGTGGTTGAATTCCTCCGGGAGCACGCGCAGCAGAGCCTTGCCTAAAAACGCTTCACCTTTAAAGACTTTTTTTTTTTTCCTTTTGACCCAAAAGTCCCAAAGATAAAGCCGAAAAACTCAGAGTGAACCCCGAACACCGGCCCCAGCCCGAGAGAAGTTCCAGACGAGGCCGGCTCCGAACGCACTCACCCCAGGCTCCTGCGCCTCTCCCCCGGGCTCCTGCGCTCCTCCGCGGGGCACCGGGGCTCCCACAGCTCCGTCTCCTCCTCCAGCTTCACTTGTGCCATGTTTCAGTGGCTCTGCGCGGCGCAGTTAGCCTGGTTTAGCCCGGGTTAGCTTTAGCTTTGGAGCTAATGACGTGAGCACCTCGCAGCTGCTGTTTACACCCATAGGGGGCGCCACTCTGCGCTACACTCGTTTAATGACCAATAACAGAGATAAAGAATGAATTCTATATTTACAAAGACACAAAAAGACACAAAAAGACATTCATATGAGAGATTTATATGAATCAAAGACAAACGTCAGACAGAATAAAGCACATACAAATATAATAATAATAATAATAATAATAATAATAATAATAATAATAATAATAATGAAAGCACAGTGGCACTGAAAAAAGATGTTTTTATCACTAAATAGAACAGAGTACATGACAGTTTATATCACTTTCAAATGACACACACACACACACACACACACACACACACACACCAGGACCAAACACAAGACCCAGGGGGACAGGGCCTTCTCCCTCTGGAACCTCCTGCTCAAACAAAGACTCATCTTTGTGCGTGATATGAGTCTGTTTCTACTCTCCATCTTCAAAAAATCCCTAAAAACTCACGTGTTTGAAGGTGTTTTTAAATAACTGCATCTCCTGTTTATCTGTTTCTTTCATTTGGGTTTGGATTTATGTGAAGCGTCTTTAAGTGTCATGAAAAGAGCTGTACAACTTTTATTATTATTATTATTATTATTAAAGAATCTGGAGCTCGAGTTCACACAGACTCCTCTGATGTAAAATGTCCATCTGGATTTCAATACAAAGGAGCAGACTCGATACTTGATACCGATTCTGATCCCACCATGACAAACTCCTGTGATTTTCCACATGAAATGGCAGAACTTTCTTTTCTATTCCCATGTGTCCTTAGATCTGTGGAATCTCTGGTTTAGACCTGGTCGATTAGTGTTTGAGTTTCCTCTTCCTCTCCTCTCTCGTCTCCCTCTGCTCTCTCGTCTCCCTCTGCTCTCTCGTCTCCCTCTGCTCTCTCGTCTCCCTCTGCTCTCTCGTCTCCCTCTGCTCTCTCCTCTTCCTCTGCTCTCTCCTCTTCCTCTGCTCTCTCCTCTTCCTCTGCTCTCTCCCCTCTCTCTTGGACAGACTCTGGGCGGTGCTTCTTCATGTGTTTGCGCAGAGAGCCGCGGTCGGTGTAGGACTTGGGGCAGATTGAACAGCTGAAAGGTTTGTGTCCTGTGTGGAGGATGATGTGTGCGCGCAGCAGCCGTTTCTCCACGAAGCCTTTGTTACACAGGGGGCAGCAGTAAGGCCGCTCCCCCGTGTGGCTCCTCATGTGCTTCTGGAGGCTGCCTTTGGAGATGAAGTGGTTCTGACAAACGGAGCAGCTGAAAGGTCTCTCCCCCGTGTGCACGCGGATATGAGCCTTCAGGTTAAAGCTCTGCACAAAGCCCTTGTTACAGATGGGACAGCTGAAAGGTTTCTCGCCGGTGTGCGTCCTCAGGTGTCGTTTGAAGTGTCCTCGGAAGGCCTGGTGGCAGACTGGACAGCTGAAAGGTTTCTCTCCGCTGTGGGTGAGCATGTGGTTCTGCAGCTCTGCCCTGCGCTGGAACCTCTTTCCGCAGTCGGAGCAGAGGTGCGGTTTGTGCTCCCCTTCGCTCGCAGACAGGGGGCGCTCTTGTGACCGCTCATCCGCACAGTGCGTCTTTACGTGGTCCCTCAGAGTTCTGCTCCGGGAGAAGGACTTTTTACAAACTGAGCAGCTGTAAGGTTTCTGGCTCAGGTGGATGATCTGATGCTGGTTCAGGTGACTCTTATTTTTAAAACTCTTGTTGCAGGCGCTGCACTGGTGGGGGCGCTCTCCCTGATGAGCCCCCTGGTGCTTTTCTAGAGCCGCGCTGCTCTTGAAGCTTTTCCCACAGTCTGAACAGCTGCGTGGTCTGACTGCTCCTGTCACTGCCGCCCCGGCCTCACATGGGGTACCTGCAACTGGATGCAGAGCTTCTGGGTGGGTTTGGATGTGTTTAACAAAACTTTTCTTTTTTGCAAAAACCTTTTGACAAACCAAACAGCTAAAAGGTTTTTCTCCAGTGTGAATCCTAATATGTCCATCCACGTGACTCTGTCGTCTGAAACATTTCTGACAAAACGGACACACAAAAGGTTTCTGTCCCGTGTGGAACAGCGTGTGCCGCTGTAGCTCCGTCTGTCGCCGGAACTCTCTGCCGCAATCTGAGCACCTGTAAGGCCTCACACAAGCCCCAGCCTGGTCCTCACTATCGTCCTCTGAACGGTCAGTGTCACTGTCTGAACAGCTGTATGGTCTCTGGTCCCCGGGTTCCTCTCTGGTCTCCTTAGACGGTCTGTGATGAAGCACAGAGGATTTGTCTTCATCGTCTTCAGTTTTGACAGTGACAGGGGCGCAGGGGAGCTCCTGCAGCTGTTCATCCGGCTCTTGTTTCACACAGAGCGGCTCCGCACTGAGGAAACACAAAAACATTTCAATGTTTCACATTTAAATAAACACATTTTGTTTCATTCACATGTTTAACACACAAACCTGCAGATTTAACACGAGTTCTTCTCTCAAACTCAAAACACTCTGTTCCACCTTGTGATGTCATCATGTGGTGATACAGGAAGTGCTCCACTGTGTTTTTAAACTCCACACACCTTCACTAGAATCATTTGGATCATTTCAGTCCTGGAATTGCTGATCTCGACTGAACTAAAGGTAAAAGGAGCTGTTCACTTGAAAACTACCACTTGATGACATCACAAGGTGGAACAGAGCGTTTGGAGCTTTGGAGATGTAGACAGACTAATAATAAAGAGTTCCTCAAACATGTGAATGAAACAAACACAACTCCAGGTCTGTTTTTCAGGAGGAACATCAGAACACGACTCAAAACTCAGCGTTTACTGTCAGTTTAGATTCAGGAGCTTTAAAGTTCTCAGATGTTCAGCTGGAGGTCTGAGGAGCAGAGAAACGGGCCTCGTTTCAGTCTGATCTCATATTTGTTTACTGCACTGGGACTTCCAGGGTTAGACTCCTGAGTGGGTCAAGTGTCTTGCCCAAAGACACCACATCAGTGCACACAGATGTGATCGAACCGTTAACCTTTTGATCAACGGGTGAACGCTATGCCACAGGGGCACAAATCCTGCACCTGGCCCAGACTCTGCGCGCGGCCGTGGAAAGTGCCACAGAATGGACCGGACACAGAACCGTTTAGAACCGACCAGAACCCGAGAGAAGCGCGAACTCTAAAGGGGCGCTGTGCGGGGATAGGCCGAGACAAAGGCGCAGGTGGCGGAGGGACACTGGACCCGGTCCCGGTCCCTAACCCGGTCCCGGTCAATGGAGGCGCACGCCGCTGTGGGACAAACCGAGAGGGTCTTACGCTGCGGCGGACTCCGGGGGGTCCTGGGAGTCCATCTGCGGGGCTCCGGTCTCATACTATTACTGCGGCTCTCTGCTGCTCCCTGCGGCTCTCTGCGGCTCTGTCCCCGTGTCCCCGCAGAGCTCTGTCCCTGTCAGTTGAGCGCGGGAGTGTGGACGCGCAGAGATTTGTCCTGTTAGCTCTGGGGCTAATGCTAATCACACAGGGGTCCTTGTGGCGGGGTCAGGGCTGTCCTCAGAGCCGCCTGTTCTAAACTCCAGCTCCACTGTTTTCAGTGTCCATCAAGAACAGTCCTGATCTTTAGGCTCATCGTTCTTCTGGAAGAGGTCCTCCTCTCCGACAGGGACAATGAACAGGAGACAGAAGACAGAGACAGGAGACAGAGACAGGGACAATGAACAGGAGACAGAGACAGGGTCCTCTGTGGGGCTCTGGGGGACCAAAGGAGAGAGTGAAGAAGGAGGGCGGGAAGGAGCAGTGTGATTGGTCATTTTTATGCATTTTTACACTGAACCAACAAGACAAGAGTCACACAGAGTCACACAGAGTCACACAGAGGCAGTGACAGGAGTGAGAGGTCTGTGCACAAACAGATGTCATGATTTTTACTGAAGCGCAGCGTGTTTCAGATTCTAGTTCGAGGAGTTCTCACTTCGACTTCTGTCACAGAAAGAAATTAGTCTTTGAAATGAACGGATCCAAAAGATTCGGATCCCACAAAAGAGCCGAAAGTTCCATCACTAGTTTTCAGCCACAAATCTGATCATATAAATGCGCCCCCTGGCGGTTTAGGATTTTAATCAGGCATCAGTGAGGAGGCCCAGGGCCCTCGTGAGGAGAAGCCCCACGTGATTAGCTCTGAAGCTAAAACAGCCCCGCAGCTTCACCTGGAAGTGCCAGAGCCACTGAAACATGGCGCAAGTGAAGCTGGAGGAGGAGACGGAGCTGTGGGAGCCCCGGGGCCCCGCGGAGGAGCGCAGGAGCTCGGGGGAGAGGCGCAGGGGCCCGGGGTGAGTGGAGGGTTGGAGGGTTGGAGGGTCTGTGGCGGCGCGATGCGGATGTGAGGCCGGGGAACAGCGCGCGCAGAGCGGCCGCGGTCAGAGCGGCGCCGGCCTCTGGAGCCGCGTTTAAACCGAACCGATCAGCCGCTCCGCGCGGCGTTACCGGGAGCCAGAACCGCGCGCACCGTTCACCGCAAAAACTCAAAATAAATATCGTATCAAAACATGGAAATGTTTAAGGAACAGAAATTCTACACAAAATACGCACAAAAACCCCTATTTCCTTTTGTGCGTAAAAGCGCTCACCCTTCAGAGCTCATTTTCATCACAGCTTTTGTAGTATATATATTTTTTTTTTCCAAAGAGATGAATCACATCTGCAGCTTTTAACCAACAAATGTGTGTTTGTGTCGTCGTCTTCTTCTTTGTCATAACTCTGTGTGTTTGTGTCGTCTTCTTCTTCTTTGTCATAACTCTGTGTGTTTGTGTCGTCTTCTTCTTCTTTGTCATAACTATGTGTTTGTGTCGTCTTCTTCTTCTTTGTCATAACTCTGTGTGTTTGTGTCGTCTTCTTCTTCTTTGTCATAACTATGTGTTTGTGTCGTCTTCTTCTTCTTTGTCATGACTCTGTGTGTTTGTGTCCACAGCTCTGAGCCGCTCAGCCTCAAAGAGGAGCCGGACCTGAGCATCAAACAGGAGCCACAAGACTTCCCTTTTCACATGGTCACCGTCAAAATTGAAGAGGAGGAGGACGATGAAGACAAGTCCTCTGTGCTTCACCAAACACCATCTGAGGAAACCAGAGAGGAACCCAACGGAGAGTGTGGAGCAGAGAGTGAGGAGCAGACGGACAGCTCTGATGACACTGACCACTCAGAAGACTACAGTCCAGACCAGGCTCCAGCCAGAAGAAGCTACGCACAAACACCTCCAGAAGCACCTAAAGCCAACAGACCTTACAGCTGCTCAGACCAGAGACCATTCAGCTGTTCAGAGTGCCCAAAAAAGTTTAGGTGCAATGCAGATCTTCAGAGACACATGCCGGTCCACACAGGAGAGAGACCTTTTGTGTGTTCAGTTTGTGTGAAATGTTTTAAACACAAATCGGATCTGACTCGACATTTCCGCCTCCTCCACCACACGTGTCCGGTCTGTGACGCCGTTTTCACTGAGCATGTTTACCTGAGCGCTCACCTGCACCTCCATGTGGAAGACGGGAGCCTAGACCCGGCGCTCCACACTGGCACTGACCTCTCTGTGGTCGAGAACACTTCCGCTTTCAAATGTTCAGTTTGTGATAAAACCTTCAAACAGAAGTCGGACCTGACCCGGCACCAGCGCGGAAAACACCACATCTGCCCCGTCTGCAGCAAAGGGTTCAAGCGGAAACTGAGACTGAAGGAGCATTTAAGGACTCATGTGGAGGAGGGTGCGCTAGACCAGTCCTTGCTCCTCAAAACCATCTCCCCAGCGACCAACGGAAATGTCAAGAAACACAAGTGTTCCGAGTGCGGAAAACTCTTCCTGCGCACTGACCATCTTCAGAACCACGCGCTGATCCACTCCGGAGAGAAGCCCTTCAAATGCCCCATCTGTGACCGTGAGTTCAGACGCATCCACCAGCTGCAAACCCACCTGAGGGTCCACACAGGAGAGAAACCTTTCAGCTGTTCCATCTGCCACAAAACCTTTACCCGCAAGTTCTGCCTTGAGGAGCACACGAGAACGCACTCAAAAGACAAAACCTACAGGTGTTCAGTCTGTGAGAAAGGCTTCACGCTGCTCAAAGGTCTGAGGGCGCACATGAGGAGCCACTCTGGGGAGAAACCTTTCAGCTGTACAGTTTGTGCAAAAGCGTTTAAAAGCAATGAGAACATGAAACGGCACATGAAAACGCACTCTGAGGATGTGACTCCAGATCAGTTGCTCAAAGACATGTTCAGTGACAAAGGAGACAAACCCTTCAGGTGTTCAGTCTGTGAGAAAGATTTCAGTGAAAAGGTGAATCTTATTCGACACATAAAAATCACTCACGCAGGAGAGAGACCTTTCAGCTGTCCATACTGTGACAAAACCTTTGGGCAGAGGTCTAACCTGGACCGGCACATGAAAACACACACAGGAGAGAAACCTTACAGCTGTCACTTTTGTCACAAAGGATTTATACAGAAACATAACCTCAGTGTCCATCTGAGAACTCATGTGCCAGACCCTGCAGCTGTTCAGGTCAGGGAAGAGCCAGACCCTGCAGCTGTTAAGGTCGGGGAAGAGCCAGAGTAGACTTCAAAGTGACTTTACTGTAAACTTCTGTTTGGACGTGTGATTAAAGAGGCTCTGTGACTTCTATGGGGTAATACCTCCTCTGTAATACCTCCTCTTTAATACCCCATCTTCAAACTGCAGTGGCTTTTTAAGAGATCCTCACCTCTGAGATGAGGCAATCCACCTTTCCCACATTTGTGCAGATTTTGTGTCTTTGGGCAACACACTTCACCCTTCTCCTTGCCCAACTGAATGTGTTTGTGTGACTGAGTGGTTGTCATGGTTACAGATGGCTGCCACTTGTGTCAGTCTGCCCCGGGGTGGCTCATGGCTCTTCTGTCTGCACTCTTTGTAAAGTTCTAAACTTCTAAAGAACCTTCAAAGCTCAAATAAAAGTGCTGAAGCATGTGCATTGCCCAGACCAGACCCTGCAGCTGTTTACACCCTGCAGCTGTTCGCACCCTGCAGCTGTTCGCACCCTGCAGCTGTTCGCACCCTGCAGCTGTTCACAGCAGTTTGTAATAACCCTAAACTAAAAGATGATGGATTTTGGTCCTTTTTGGTTCTGATTTGTGCCGCATAAAAAAATCGAGTGAAGTTCAGACTGAAATTGTGTGATTCTGGCTTCAGTGTTTCAGTCGACTCATGGGTCACTTTGGATTTGAAAGGTTTTGGAGACGTCACAGAAAAGAGGAGGGGGTATTTACTCTGACGGGGCATGAAAAATATTGACTCTAGTAACTCTCTGGTTCCAGGTTTTGTCTTCAGTGTGAAAGAAAAATGAAAATTACCAAGTCCAGGTTAAGATTTTATTTAAGGTTTTGTTGGTGAATATGAATTGTGGAGTAAGCAGGGATATGGAGGAGTGGAGGAGTGTTTTTTTGTTTGTTTGGTTTGTTTGTTTGTTTTAAAAAGGGCAAGAACAAAAGAATTAGAGCTGTAAATGACAGTGGTAAATAATAATATGGCAGCTCAAAGGATCAAGGCAGGACAATGGGAGGGGGATTTTCTACAGAGCTTTGACATTTCGATCACCATCTTCCTTTTATTTGGACTTATTTTATGTTTTATTTATTTCAGACACAAATATGATTCAATATATGGTTAAAAAAGAATAAACAGGATACAAAAAATGAGGCCAAACGAGTTCATTCAGCGCCATTTCACTGCTGTGAGGAGGACCTGGGCACACGGTGGAGTCCATGTGTTTGTGGTGGTCCTTCATGTCAGAGGTGGAGGTGCATGATCTGAGGTGGAGCCTCAGCTTGATAAACCGCGTAAAGCAGCAGCGGCCCCGGGGAGCTCTGGGGCCCCGGGGACAGGAGCGAAGGAGCAGCCGGAGCCGCATCCCAGGTTTGTTGAGTCGTGTTTTTCCCAGAGCTCAGAAGGTTTGGTCTGAAAGAGGCGCAAGGCTTTAGTGTTTGAGGAGGAAGTTCGTGTTTGGAAAACTCTGAAAGTGAAAGTGAGCGTTTATTTTCAGACAGATCTTTGTGTTAGAGCGCCCTCTGCTGACCGCAGGCAGGAGTGTGAAACAGCAGCGGGGTCACTGTCAATAGGCCTGTACACATGTACACCACGTTCCAAATGATTCTGCAAACAGTTTGAGTGTCAAAGGTCAAATGTTTAGTTCCCAGTGAAACTCATGGATGATCTTGTGTCTCACACACCTGAGCCAATGTTCCAGACAAACACATCGGATTAAGAGAAAAGCTGCAAAAACACTAAAGCAGCAAACAGGTATTTGAAGCTGCTGGTGCCTCTGGAGTCCAGAGAACATCAAGGTGTAGGATCCTCCAGAGGTTTGCAGTTCTGCATAAACCTATTGGACCTCCCTTAAACAAAGCTCACAAGCAGAAACGGCTCCAGGGGCCCAGAAATACATGAAGACTCATTTTCAAACAGTCTGTTCACTGATGAGAGCCGTGAACCCTGGATGGTCCAGATGGATGGAGTGGTGGACGGTTGGTGGACGGACACCATGTCCCAAGGCTGTGACGTCAGCGAGGAGGTGGAGGACTCATGTTTTGGGTCAGAATCATGGGGAGAGAGCTGGTCGGGCCCTTTAGGGTCCCTGAAGGTGTGAAAATGACCTCTGTAAAGTATGTGGAGCTTCTGACTGAACACTTTCTTCCACGGTACAAAAAGAAGAACCGTGTTTTCTGTAGTAAAATCATCTTCATGCAGGACAATGCTCCATCTCATGCTCTGAGGAACACCTCTGCATCATCGGCTGCTATGGGCATAAAAGAAGAGAAACTCATGGTGTGGCCCCATCCTCCCCTGACCTCAACCCTATTGAGAACCTCTGGAGCTCCTCAAGTGAAAGATCTATGAGGGCGGGAGGCAGTTCACATCCAAACAGCAGCTCTGGGAGGATATTCTGACATCCTGCAAAGAAACTCAAGCACAAACTCTCCACAAACTCACAAGTTCAGTGGATGCAGAATTGTGAAGCTCCTGTCAAATAAGAGTCCAATGTTCAAATGGAACTGGACCTGTTCAGATGTTTGGATTAAAGAACTTTTGATTTCAGTAATATGCAAATGCTTCTGACTGAAAAATAAACTAATGAACATTTTCAGTTCTTTACAACAAGAACATGAAACTCTGTGGTGCAGAATAATTTGGAACAGTGAATTTAAGTTTTTATTTTTGATAAAATCCTGTTTTCATTGGGAGTTTTGTTCATTTGAATTGTTCTAAAGGCTGAGGATTTGAAAATGATGAAGACTGAATTTATATCAACAATTTGACAAAATCAGAGAAAAATATCATTTGCATAAGAATTTGGAACACTTTGTGTATAAAAATAAAATGTGTTCCTCACCTTCCACGGTGGTTGGTCTCCCTCACCCTCATCCAGTTCGGGTCCTCTACCAGAGGCCTGGGAGCTTGAGAGTTCTGCGCAGTATCTCTGCTGTTACTGTACTGCACTTTTCTGGACTGAGATGTCTGATGTTTCTCCTGGATCTGCTGTAACCTCCTCCAGTTTGGGGGTTACAGCCCCGAGTGCTCCGATCACCACGGGCACCACTGATGCCTTCACCTTCCAGGCCTTCTCCAGCTCTTCCTTGAGCCCCTGGTATTTCTCTAGTTTCTCGTGTTCCTTTTTCCTGATATTACCATCGCTTGGTACTGCAATGTCCACCACCACGGCTTTGTTCCGTTGCTTATCCACCACCACTATGTCTGGTTGGTCCATCACCATCTGTCAGTCTGTATCTAGAAGTCCCACAGGACCTTGGCACGCTCATTCTCCACAACCTTTGGGGGAGGTCCCCACCTCCCTCAAAGGGTCTCCAGCCCGTACTCTCCAGCCCGTACTCTGCACAGATGTTTCTGTACACTATGCCCGCCACTTGGTTATGTCGCTCCATGTGATGCTTTCCCTGCAGCATCTTACACCCTGCAGTTATGTGCTGGACTGTCTCAGGAGCCTCTTTGCACAGCCTACACCTTGGGTCTTGTCTGGTGTGGTAGCTCTGGGCCTCTATTGCTCGGGTGCTCAAGGCCTGCTCCTGTGCAGCCAGGATGAGGGCCTCTGTGCTGTCCTTCAGACCAGCCCTCTCCAGCCATTGGTAGGATTTCTTGATATCAGCCACTTCAGTTATGTTTCAGTCGTATGCCCCATGTAGGGGCTTGTCCTGCCATGATGGTCCCTCCAGCACCTCTTCCTCTGAGCTCCACTGTCTGAGGCATTCCCTGAGCATTCTGTACACTATGGCGGGCATAGTGTACAGAAACATCTGTGCAGAGTACGGGCTGGAGACCCCAAGGTCAAGGTGGGGAACTCCCCCAAAGGTTGTGGAGAATGAGCGTGCCAAGGTCCTGTGGGACTTCCAGATACAGACTGACAGATGGTGATGGATCAACCAGACATAGTGGTGGTGGATAAGCAACAGAACAAAGCCGTGGTGGTGGAAATTGCAATACCAAGCGATGGTAATATCAGGAAAAAGGAACACGACGAGAAACTAGAGAAATACCAGGGGCTCAAGGAAGAGCTGGAGAAGGCCTAGAAGGTGAAGGCATCAGTGGTGCCCGTGGTGATCGGAGCACTCGGGGCTGTAACCCCCAAACTGGAGGAGGTTACAGCAGATCCAGGAGAAACATCAGACATCTCAGTCCAGAAAAGCGCAGTACAGGAAGAGCAAAGATACTGCGCAGAACTCTCAAGCTCCCAGACCTCTGGTAGAGGACCTGAGCTGATACACACACACACACACACACACACACACACACACACACACACACACACACACACACACACACACACACACACACACACACACACACACACACACACACACACTTGTACATAACATATATAGGTCACGTATAACTCTAAAACAGCAAATATTCAATAACATAAACATGAAAATATATAGAATATAAATCTATAGAATCTATTCAACAAAACAAGCAGCTAAAATCTGAAAGGTTTAAACTTCCTCCACTTTGACCAAAGGGACGGTCCACACACGAGGACGTCCTCCCGGAGTCTGAGGTGGGACAGAGACACTTCGTGATTGGGCAAAGCTGAGTCTGAGTCTGGCTCTTCTGCTGTGACCCTGGAGGACCTCAGCTCTTCTTCTGTGGCGTTTTTAAAACAGAATCATCATCACGTCACATCGTTTTGTTGCAAAGGAGAAATTCTGTTCTGTCACTGGACAAAAGTTTCTCAGCTCGTCCAAGAGGCTCCTTCAGTTCTGCTCAGACACTCGTGGACACTGCCTTATATCTGCCTGAAGGGGGCGCTCTTCTGACACTAACACACATGTTTCCAGTTTCAGTTTGTAGCTCGGCCTGTGCCGGAGTCGTATGATCAGAACCCTTCAGGCCTGGTTTAGTGCAGTTCAACAGAACCTCTCGGAGGAGCTGAGGAACCAATTCAATAAAAAAACAGAATTGAATTTCTGGTTTGCTGTGGATCCTCCCTGGACGACTGATTTCACAGTCACACTGTTTTAACTAAAGACCTGAGAACATCTCCTCCGTTACAAAGGTGGAAAAACAGGAAAGGACAGTTTTCTATCACTATCTCCACATCCAGTGTTCAGGGGAAATCAGACGAATCCAGAAATGTTCAAACGCTTCCTGCAGGTTCCTGAGGAGGGGCCCTGTGGGTCAGGTGTGTGAGGCCCCAGACAGAGACACAAATCTCCAGCCTGGTTTTACTGTGTTAAATCAGAGCTGTTCTTCAAACTGTTCTCCTCAGATCTTTCTTCATGTTCTAGTAGTTTCTTCTCACTGACCCTCTGAAGTTGGATTTGGAGTGTTTCGTGCAGGTTTGAGTACAGGAACAAAGTTAGAACCTCGGAGAAAGCTCCAGAAAGTCCAGTTTGCAGAAGACCTCTTCTTTCCAAACTGATCAGAGCCAAATGTTCTGATTCTGTTTCAGGAGATGAGATTGTGGAGCCAGCTCATGTTAAAGAGGAGCTCAAACTCTGTGTCCAACAAGAGGAACAGCTGCAGGAGCGTCCCTTTGCACCTGTCACTGTCAAAGCTGAAGATGATGAAGACAGGTCCTCTGTGCTTCACCAGGGACCGGACCAGGGACCATACACCTGCTCAGTTCCGTTCTCTGAAAAAGTCGTCATGGTGCTCCGACTGTGGGAAGAGCTTTGTGCGAAACACGGAGCTCCAGAGACACGTCCTGATTCACACGGGACAGAGACCTTTCAGGTGTTCCATTTGTGGACGAGGATTGTGGACGGTGTACCAGCTCCACTGTCACATGAGGACAGACACGGGGGAGAAGAGCTGCTTCTGTCACGTCTGTAACAAAGGCTTCAGTGCCAAGAGTCAGCTGAAGGACACGTGGGACACATGGGACACAGACCTTTCAGGTGTCCAGTCTGCAACCGAGGCGTCACAAAACCTTTCAGCTGTCCTCCCTGTCAGAAATAGTTTGGATAAACACATGGCAGCGCACGGGCAGAGGAACCATGCAGGTGTTCAGAACGCTCCATTTTAATCTGAGTCAAGGTGTGCGGAACCTTCCAGCTGTTCAGTTCAGGAACAACTGGAAAAAAACAAAATTCACCACCGTGTGTCACATGTTTGTGTCTGTGAAAGATTTCACTGACATTAAAAAGATTTTAAAGTCATTTTAATCCTGGTTTAGACCTGCTTTAGTCCTGGTTCAGTCCTGGTTCAGTCCTGGTTTAGTCCTGGTTTAGTCCAACATAAAATAAATAATTTTACGCTACAAACTTCCTCAAACAACTTCCTCAAACTAAACAGCGACAAAACAGACTTCATCATCATCGGTCCACACAACATCACCAAATCCTCACAACACTTCACCCTGCACTTTGACAACACCACACTCTCTCCATCCCCACTCATCCGCAACCTCGGTGTGCTCCTCGACCCCACTCTTTCATTTGAACCCCACGTCAAGCACATAACCCGGACTGCATTCTTTCACCTCAAAAACATAGCCCGTCTCCGCCCATCACTCACTTTCTCTGCCGCTGAAACTCTCATCCACGCATTTATCACATCTAGAATCGACTACTGCAATAGCATCCTCTATGGTACACCATCCAAAACCCTCAATAGACTAGAGTACATTCAGAACTCCGCTGCCCGGCTCCTCACCCACACCCGCTCACGTGAACACATCACCCCTGTCCTCCACAAGCTCCACTGGCTCCCCGTCCCTCAGCGTATCCACTTCAAAATCCTTCTCATCACATTCAAAGCACTCCACAACCTGGCCCCTCCTTACCTCACAGACCTGCTCCACCACCACACTCCATCTCGCTCCCTCCGCTCCTCCAGCTCCAACCTCCTGTCCCTGCCCTGTAGGACCAAGCTCTGAACCTGGGGAGACAGAGCCTTCTCCATCACTGCCCCCACCCTCTGGAACTCACTGCCCAAACCCCTCCATGACTGCTCTGACCTCCCCACCTTCAAAAAAGAACTCAAAACTCACCTGTTCAAAATTGCTTTTAATGATTGATTTTATGTTGTAAATTTTGTGATATTTTATTCTTTTATGAAGTGTGAAGCGTCTTTGAGTGTCTTGAAAAGCGCTATATAAATAAAATGTATTATTATTATTATTATTATTATTATTATTATTATTATTATAAGATAAGATAAGATATGCCTTTATTAGTCCCACAGTGGGGAAATTCCAGTGTTGCAACGCACAGTTCAAGAACAGCAGGAAAATGGAACATGCAATAAAACAAGATAATAGATAATGGCTAAAAAAATAATAATTTAGAAATAGACTTAAAGATAGACTCTAATTTTGTTTTGGTGGAGCAAAAATATAAAATACAAAATATAAAATACCAAAAAATACTATTATGTACAATAAAAGTAACAGTGCAGCATATGAACAGAGTAAATCTCAGTAAAGTGACTTCAGTGTATTATGTTATTTACAGTAATATGATTATGTTTATGTACAGACAGGATAAATATCAGTAAAGTGACATGAGTGAATTGTACCAGATGTTTTACATGGTCTTCAGTATTGCACATAGATAGAGTTGAATGACACATGTTCAGTGTTAACAGTGTTCACATGTTCAGTGTTAACAGTGTTCATTATACAGTCTGACAGCAGCAGGAAGGAAAGACCTGTGAAATCTCTCCTTCACACAGCGAGGGTGAATCAGTCTGTCACTGAAGCTGCTCTCCAGAGCAGACAGGGCGTCCTGCAGGGAAAAACTACAAAAATGAAAGATGAGTCTCTTTAAGTGTCTGAGTCCGTGAGTCCAGTCCCGGTCTGGTCCCGGTCTCTGGTCTGGTCCTGGTCTGGTCTCTGGTCTTGTCTCTGGTCTGGTCTCTGGTCTGGTCCGGTCCCGTCCGGTCCCGGTCCAGTCTCGGTCCGGTCCCGGTCTGGTCCCGGTCTGGTCCCGGTCTGGTCTTGGTCTGGTCCCGGTCTGGTCCCGGTCTGGTCCCGGTCTGCTCTCGGTCTGGTCCCGGTCTGGTCCCGGTCTGGTCCCGGTCTGGTCTCGGTCTGGTCCCGGTCTGGTCTCGGTCTGGTCTCGGTCTGGTCCCGGTCTGGTCCCGGTCTGGTCCCGGTCTGGTCTCGGTCTGGTCTCTGGTCTGGTCCTGGTCTGGTCTCTGGTCTGGTCCTGGTCTGGTCCTGGTCTGGTCTTGGTCTGGTCCCGGTCTGGTCCCGGTCTGGTCTCGGTCTGGTCTCGGTAAGGTCTCTGGTCTGGTCCCGGTCTGGTCCCGGTTCGATCTCGGTCCGGTCCTGGTCTGGTCCCGGTCTGGTCCCGGTCTGGTCTCTGGTCTCTGGTCTCTGGTCTCTGTTCTCTGGTCTGGTCCGGTCCCGGTCCCGTCCCGGTCCGGTCTCGGTCTGGTCCTGGTCTGGTCTCGGTTTGGTATTGGTCTGGTCCCGGTCTGGTCCTGGTCTGGTCTCTGGTCTGGTCCCGGTCTGGTCTCTGGTCTGGTCCCGGTCTGGTCCCGGTTCGGTCTCGGTCCGGTCCCGGTCTGGTCCCGGTCTGGTCCCGGTCTGGTCCCGGTCTGGTCCTGGTCTGGTCCCGGTCTGGTCTCGGTCTGGTCTCTGGTCTCTGGTCTGGTCCCGGTCTGGTCCCGGTTCGGTCTCGGTCCGGTCCTGGTCTGGTCCCGGTCTGGTCCTGGTCTGGTCCCGGTCCGGTCTGGTCTCTGGTCTGGTCCCGGTCTGGTCTCGGTCTGGTCTCTGGTCTCTGGTCTGGTCCCGGTCTGGTCCCGGTTCGGTCTCGGTCCGGTCCTGGTCTGGTCTCTGGTCTGGTCTGGTCCTGGTCTGGTCTCTGGTCTGGTCCCGGTCTGGTCCCGGTCCGGTCTCGGTCTGGTCCTGGTCTGGTCTCTGGTCTGGTCCCGGTCTGGTCTCTGGTCTGGTCCCGGTCTGGTCCCGGTCTGGTCCTGGTCTAGTCTCTGGTCTGGTCTCTGGTCTGGTCCCGGTCTGGTCTCTGGTCTGGTCCCAGTCTGGTCCCGGTCTGGTCTCGGTTTGGTCTCTGGTCTCTGGTCTGGTCCTGGCCTGGTCCCGGTCTGATCCCGGTCTGGTCCCGGTCCGGTCTCGGTCCGGTCCTGGTCCGGTCCTGGTCTGGTCCTGGTCTGGTCCTGGTCTGGTCTCTGGTCTCTGGTCTCTGGTCCTGGTCTGGTCTGGTCTCTGGTCTCTGGTCTCTGGTCTGGTCTCTGGTCTGGTCTTGGTCTGGTCTCTGGTCTGGTCCGGTCCCGGTCCGGTCTCGGTCCGGTCCTGGTCCTGTCCTGGTCTGGTCCCGGTCTGGTCTCTGGTCTTGTCTCTGGTCTGGTCTCTGGTCTGGTCTCTGGTCTGGTCTCTGGTCCGGTCTCGGTCCGGTCTCGGTCTGGTCCCGGTCTGGTCTGGTCCTGGTCTGGTCCCGTTCTGGTCCTGGTCTGGTCCGGTCTGGTCCCGGTCTGGTCCTGGTCTGGTCCGGTCTGGTCCCGGTCTGGTCCCGGTCTGGTCCCGGTTCGGTCTCGGTCTGGTCCTGGTCTGGTCCGGTCTGGTCCCGGTCTGGTCCCAGTCTGGTCCCGGTCTGGTCCCGGTCTGGTCTCGGTCTGGTCTCGGTCTGGTCTCTGGTCTGGTCCTGGTCTGGTCCCGGTCTGGTCTCGGTTTGGTCTCTGGTCTCTGGTCTCTGGTCCTGGTCTGGTCTGGTCTCTGGTCTCTGGTCTCTGGTCTGGTCTCTGGTCTCTGGTCTCTGGTCTGGTCTCTGGTCTGGTCTTGGTCTGGTCTCTGGTCTGGTCCGGTCCCGGTCTCGGTCCGGTCCTGGTCCTGTCCTGGTCTGGTCCCGGTCTGGTCTCGGTTTGGTCTCTGGTCTCTGGTCTGGTCTCTGGTCTCTGGTCTCTGGTCTCTGGTCTCTGGTCTGGTCTCTGGTCTTGTCTCTGGTCTCGTCTCTGGTCTGGTCTCTGGTCTGGTCCGGTCTGGTCCCGGTCTGGTCCCGGTCTGGTCCCGGTCTGGTCCCGGTTCGGTCTCGGTCCGGTCCTGGTCTGGTCCTGGTCTGGTCCCGGTCTGGTCTCGGTCTGGTCTCTGGTCTCTGGTCTCTGGTCTGGTCCCGGTCTGGTCTCTGGTCTCTGGTCTCTGGTCTGGTCCGGTCCTGGTCCGGTCCCGGTCCCGGTCCCGGTCCCGTCCCGGTCCGGTCTCGGTCTGGTCCTTGTCTGGTCTGGTCCCGGTCTGGTCCCGGTCTGGTCCTGGTCTAGTCTCTGGTCTGGTCCCGGTCTGGTCCCGGTCTGGTCTCTGGTCTGGTCCCGGTCTGGTCCCGGTCTGGTCTCTGGTCTCTGGTCTCTGGTCTGGTCTCTGGTCTTGTCTCTGGTCTTGTCTCTGGTCTGGTCTCTGGTCTGGTCTCTGGTCTGGTCTCTGGTCTCTGGTCTCTGGTCTGGTCTCTGGTCTCTGGTCTGGTCTCTGGTCTGGTCTCTGATCTCTGGTCTCTGGTCTGGTCTCTGGTCTGGTCTCTGGTCTTGTCTCTGGTCTTGTCTCTGGTCTGGTCTCTGGTCTTGTCTCTGGTCTGGTCTCTGGTCTGGTCTCTGGTCTGGTCTCTGGTCTCTGGTCTCTGGTCTGGTCTCTGGTCTGGTCTTGTCTCTAGTCTGGTCTCTGGTCTGGTCTTGTCTCTGGTCTGGTCTCTGGTCTGGTCCCTGGTCCGGTCTCTGGTCTCTGGTCTCTGGTCTGGTCTCTGGTCTCTGGTCTGGTCTCTGGTCTGGTCTCTGGTCTCTGGTCTCTGGTCTGGTCTCTGGTCTGGTCTCTGGTCTGGTCTCTGGTCTGGTCTCTGGTCTCTGGTCTCTGGTCTGGTCTCTGGTCCGGTCTCTGGTCCGGTCTCTGGTCTGGTCTCTGGTCTCTGGTCTGGTCTCTGGTCTCTGGTCTGGTCTCTGGTCTGGTCTCTGGTCCGGTCTCTGGTCCGGTCTCTGGTTTGGTCTCTGGTCTGGTCTCTGGTCTGGTCTCTGGTCTGGTCTCTGGTCTCTGGTCTGGTCTCTGGTCTCTGGTCTGGTCTCTGGTCTCTGGTCTGGTCTCTGGTCTTGTCTCTGGTCTGGTCTTTAGTCTCTGGTCTGGTCTCTGGTCTTGTCTCTAGTCTCTGGTCTGGTCTCTGGTCTGGTCTCTGGTCTCTGGTCTGGTCTCTGGTCTGGTCTCTGGTCTGGTCTCTGGTCTCTGGTCTGGTCTCTGGTCTGGTCTCTGGTCTCTGGTCTGGTCTCTGGTCTCTGGTCTGGTCTCTGGTCTTGTCTCTGGTCTGGTCTCTAGTCTCTGGTCTGGTCTCTGGTCTGGTCTCTAGTCTCTGGTCTGGTCTCTGGTCTGGTCTCTGGTCTGGTCTCTGGTCTTGTCTCTGGTCTGGTCTCTAGTCTCTGGTCTGGTCTCTGGTCTTGTCTCTGGTCTGGTCTCTGGTCTGGTCTCTGGTCTCTGGTCTGGTCTCTGGTCTGGTCTCTGGTCTGGTCTCTAGTCTCTGGTCTGGTCTCTGGTCTGGTCTCTGGTCTGGTCTCTAGTCTCTGGTCTGGTCTCTGGTCTGGTCTCTGGTCTTGTCTCTGGTCTGGTCTCGGTCTGGTCTCTGGTCTGGTCTCTGGTCTCTGGTCTGGTCTCTGGTCTCTGGTCTCTGGTCTCTGGTCTCTGGTCTGGTCCGGTCCTGGTCCGGTCCCGTCCCGGTCCGGTCTCGGTCCGGTCCTGGTCTGGTCTCTGGTCTGGTCCTGGTCTGGTCTCTGGTCTGGTCCCGGTCTGGTCCCGGTCTGGTCCTGGTCTGGTCTCTGGTCTGGTCCCGGTCTGGTCTCTGGTCTGGTCCCGGTCTGGTCTCTGGTCTGGTCCCGGTCTGGTCTCTGGTCTGGTCCCGGTCTGGTCCCGGTCTGGTCTCGGTTTGGTCTCTGGTCTCTGGTCTGGTCCTGGCCTGGTCCCAGTCTGATCCCGGTCTGGTCCCGGTCCGGTCTCGGTCCGGTCCTGGTCTGGTCCGGTCCGGTCCCGGTCCGGTCTCGGTCCGGTCCTGGTCTGGTCCGGTCCGGTCCCGGTCCGGTCTCGGTCCGGTCCTGGTCCGGTCCTGGTCTGGTCCCGGTCTGGTCCCGGTCTGGTCTCAGTCTGGTCTCTGGTTTGGTCCTGGTCTGGTCCGGCAGGGGGCACTGCTGTTTCACATTTACACTCGTGTTTCAGTAGAATCAGGTCCGTGTCCCGTAAAAAAAACAAAAACAAATGAAACCTGTCCGTGCACCTGTCTGTGGAACACCTGTCTGTGGAGCGCACCTGTCTGTGGAGCACCTGTCTGTGGAGCGCACCTGTCTGTGGAGCACCTGTCTGTGGAGCACCTGTCTGTGGAGCGCACCTGTCTGTGGAGCACCTGTCTGTGGAGCACCTGTCTGTGGAGCACCTGTCTGTGGAGCACCTGTCTGTGGAGTGCACCTGTCTGTGGAGCACCTGTCTGTGGAGCACCTGTCTGTGGAGTGCACCTGTCTGTGGAGCACCTGTCTGTGGAGCACCTGTCTGTGGAGCACCTGTCTGTGGAGCGCACCTGTGTGTGGAGCACCTGTCTGTGGAGCACCTGTCTGTGGAGTGCACCTGTCTGTGGAGCACCTGTCTGTGGAGCACCTGTCTGTGGAGCGCACCTGTCTGTGGAGCACCTGTCTGTGGAGCACCTGTCTGTGGAGTGCACCTGTCTGTGGAGCGCACCTGTCTGTGGAGCACCTGTCTGTGGAGCACCTGTCTGTGGAGCACCTGTCTGTGGAGCAGAGTCAGACTCGGACTCGGACTCGCTGAGTCTCGTTCTTTTGTTGAACTTTCGATTCTTTTTGTTGTAGATTTCGGATGTTTTTTTTTGTGTTTCATTCAGTTCCGGGTTTTTGTGTCAGTTTCATAAATGAGTTTCAGTTTTATTTTTTCTCTGGATTTACTTCAGAATGTGACTGGACTGAATTCACTTTTCTGGAGCTCCTCAAAACCAAATCCACCAAAACATCTGCGCTGCCCCTTTCGTCTTCTTATATTTACTTGTCCAAAAACAAATGTTTGTAAAACAAATGTTTGTAAGTTTATTTTTAAAATAAAATCATTCTAAAATAAAACTCTGCGCTGCTGTTTCCCTCTGGCTCTGAGATTTAAGTCCAGGTTCTGATGTTCTGATGTTCCTCCTCAAAAACACCTGGAGTTGTGTTTGTTTCATTCACATGTTTGAGGAACTCTTTATTATTAGTCTGTCTACATCTCCAAAGCTCCAAACGCTCTGTTCCACCTTGTGATGTCATCAGGTGGTAGTTTTCAAGTGAACAGCTCCTTTTACCTTTAGTTCAGTAGAGATTGAAATGATCCAGATGATTCTGGTGATCCTGGTGATTCTGGTGAAGGTTTGTGGACTTTAAAAACACCAGGGGCAGTCGTGCTCGTACTGAATGCGCATGCGCAGCTTTATTAGCGGTGGCGTTAGCCTTTAGCCTTTAGCTTTTAGCCGAGTTTACCCAAAGCTGCAGCACAAACATGTCCAACATGTCCCAGATGTCCAACGTGTCCCGCGCGCAGAGCGTGAGCGCGCTGGTTCGTGCGCGGCTGTGCGCGGCCGCGGAGGAGATCTGCGCGCTCCTGGAGAGGACCGTAGCGGGGTACGAGCAGGAGCTGAGCCGCGTGAAGCAGCAGGAGCCCCGGGGAGCTCCGGCCGTGGCCCCGGGGACAGGAGCGGAGGAGCCGCCGGAGCCGTGCCGCCTCAAGAGCATCCACACCGGGCAACAGCGGCGGGAGGAGGCGCTGGAGCCCGGAGCACAGGGACACAGGACAGGTGAGAGAGACAGGACAGGTGAGAGAGAGACAGGACCGGTGACACACAAACAAAGTATCCTCTGAAAAGCTCTGAACCTGTTCTTCAGCTTTAGAGTGAAAACCATTTCAGGGACTTGGTCCTGAGGCTCAGAGGAGGAGGAGGTTTTTCTCTCAACGTTTCCCCATCACGAACCTGAAGAGGGTTTAGAGTCATCCATGTTTGAGTCATCTAGTGATCTCTCCCAGGCCCTATTCAAACTCTCCTTACCTTAGCAGTACGAGTCTGTACGAGGCTCCGCCCACAAGTCTACGTCCCCCAGGCTCCCACAGTACGAGTCTGTACGAGGCTCCGCCCACAAGTCTACGTCCCCCAGGCTCCCACAGTACGAGTCTGTACGAGGCTCCGCCCACAAGTCTACGTCCCCCAGGCTCCCACAGTACGAGTCTGTACGAGGCTCCGCCCACAAGTCTACGTCCCCCAGGCTCCCACAGTACGAGTCTGTACGAGGCTCCGCCCACAAGTCTACGTCCCCCAGGCTCCACACGACAATTCTCCATAAATACCCAAAAACATGAGACAAAACTGAACACAACAACTGGACAAACCTGATGTGATGCAGGAGTTTCATTAGTGCGACGCACACTGAGTGTGTTGGGATAGAGCTCTGAAGGGGGAGGGACTTAGCACAGAGAGGCTGAGTGTGTTGGGATAGAGCGCTGAAGGGGGAGGGACTTAGCACAGAGAGGCTGAGTGTGTTGGGATAGAGCGCTGAAGGGGGAGGGACTTAGCACAGGGAGCAAAGGGAGAGGAGACTCAGAGAAACATAAAACCTGTGAATCTGTTTTGGGTGAATAACATTTTTAAAACAAAAGGAACACGGAGATCTGAAATTGTGACAGTGAAATGTGTCTGACCACCAGAGGTCGCTGTGTGCGCTGAAACTGACAGGAGTTTGATGTGTCTCCTGCAGGTGTTCAGATTGTGCGTCTGAGTGAAGAGAAGACGCCCCACATTAAAAAGGAACCCGACGAACAGCTGCAGGAGCTCCCCTTCGCTCCTGTCACTGTCAAAATCGAAGACGACAAAGATGAGTCCCCTGAGCTTTATCACAAACCGTCTGAGGAGACCAGAGAGGAACCCAACGGAGAAGAGAGGAGGAGAGCAGAGGCAGGCTGCAGCTCAGACCAGAGACCATACAGCTGTTCAGACAGTGAGGAGCAGCGGGAGGAGCAGCGGGAGCTGGTGGTCAAACCGCACAGATGCCCCGAGTGCGGGAAGAGGTTCCTGCGTAAAGATCACCTGCAGGGTCACATGATCATCCACACGGGCGAGCGGCCGCACAAATGCTCCTTCTGCGAGAAAACCTTCATCCGACAGAACCACCTGAAGACTCACCTGAGGAACCACACGGGTGAGAGACCTTACAGCTGTTCCTTCTGTAACCGCGGCTTCACCACGAAGGCCCTGCTCACGCCGCACCTGAGGATCCACACGGGGGACAGACCTTTCAGGTGCTCCGAGTGCCACAAAGGCTTCATCCAAAGGAGCCACCTCAAAGCCCATGAGAAAACCCACAGCAGAGAGAGGACTTTCAGCTGTTCAGTGTGCCAACAGGTGTTCTACGAGCGCGGCGATCTCATGGTGCACTCCCGACAGCTGCACCCTGACTGACAGGTGCGCCCCAACTGACAGGACAGGGGCACCCCGAGTGACAGGCACCCCGAGTGACAGGACAGGTGCAGCCTGAGTGACAGGTGCAGCCTGTAGGACGTCATAATCGTCTCCTGCGCTGAAGTGGACGATTCGCTGAATGTTTTTACATGTTTTTTTAAATAAAAGTTAAAGTGACGTGAGCTGAAGAGAATGAAATAAAAACACTAAAGCTCATTGTGGAACTTTTCTGTGGTGCCTCAGAGACTTTTGTGCTCAGGACCGTTTGGTCCTGGGGAGTTTTTAAACACGGGAGAGTTCCATTCAGCTTCTACCACCACGTTTCACAAACATGACTGAAGACCGGACCAGAGACCAGAGACCAGACCAGAGACCAGACCAGAGACCAGACCAGAGACCAGAGACCGGACCAGAGACCAGACCAGAGACCGGACCAGGGACCAGAGACCAGACCAGAGACCGGACCAGAGACCAGACCAGAGACCAGAGACCGGACCAGAGACCGGACCAGAGACCAGAGACCGGACCAGAGACCAGACCAGAGACCGGACCAGGGACCAGAGACCAGACCAGAGACCGGACCAGAGACCGGACCAGAGACCAGACCAGAGACCAGACCAGAGACCAGAGACCGGACCAGGGACCAGAGACCAGACCAGAGACCAGAGACCGGACCAGAGACCGGACCAGAGACCGGACCAGACCAGAGACCGGACCAGAGACCGGACCAGAGACCGGACCAGAGACCGGTCCAGAAACCAGAGACCAGCCCAGAGACCAGACCAGAGACCGGACCAGAAACCAGAGACCGGACCAGAAACCAGAGACCGGACCAGAGACCAGAGACCAGACCAGAGACCAGACCAGAGACCAGAGACCGGACCCGAGACCGGACCCGAGACCGGACCCGAGACCGGACCAGAGACCAGACCAGAGACCAGACCGGACCAGAGACCGGACCAGAGACCGGACCAGAGACCGGACCAGAGACCAGAGACCGGACCAGACCAGAGACCGGACCAGAGACCAGACCAGAGACCGGACCAGAAACCAGAGACCGGACCAGAGACCAGAGACCAGACCAGAGACGGGACCAGAGCCCAGACCAGAGACCAGAGACCGGACCAGAGACCGGACCAGAGACCAGACCAGAGACCAGACCAGAGACCAGACCAGAGACCAGACCAGACCAGAGACCGGACCAGAGACCAGAGACCGGACCAGAGACCAGAGACCGGACCAGAGACCGGACCAGAGACCGGACCAGAGACCAGACCAGAGACCAGACCAGAGACAAGACCAGAGACCAGACCAGAGACCAGACCAGAGACCGGACCAGAGACCGGACCAGAGACCAGAGACCGGACCGGACCAGAGACCAGAGACCGGACCAGAGACCGGACCAGAGACCGGACCAGACCAGGGACCAGAGACCGGACCAGAGACCGGACCAGAGACCGGACCAGAGACCAGAGACCAGACCAGAAACCAGAGCCCAGCCCAGAGACCGGACCAGGGACCAGAGACCAGACCAGAGACCAGACCAGAGACCAGACCAGAGACCAGAGACCAGACCAGAGACCAGACCAGAGACCAGACCAGAGACCGGACCAGAGACCGGACCAGGGACCAGAGACCAGAGACCAGAGACCGGACCAGAGACCGGACCAGAAACCAGAGACCAGCCCAGAGACCAGCCCAGAGACCAGCCCAGAGACCAGACCAGAGACCAGACCAGAGACCAGACCAGAGACTGGACCAGGGACCAGACACCAGAGACCGGACCAGAGACCGGACCAGAGACCGGACCAGAGACCGGACCAGAGACCGGACCAGAGACCAGAGACCAGACCAGAGACCAGGAACCGGACTTTGTCTGTGTTTGTTTTCCGTCTGGTTCTTTTCACTTCTGGATGTTTCTGTAAAATCAGAATTAATCACCTGAAATGAAAAATATTTTTTATAAATTGTATTTTCTGAGCGGTTCGCGCTCATGCCTCACAGCAGGAAGGTTCTGGGTTTGATTCCCGGGTCGCCCGGGCGTTTGTGACGGAGGTCAAATAAATACAAAAACAAATACAAAATGCAAATGTTTTCATAAAGATGAGGTCACGTGGATTCGGTAGGTTACCATGGCGACCATCTCTAGTCCTTACAGCTCATTGGGCGGCACCCCGGAAAAGCCCCGGAAATAAATTACACAGACTTCCGGTGCTGAGGCGAGAGCCTTTGGTCGCGTTTAGCTGAATTTAGTCGAGTTCAACCGAAGCTAAAAGTGTCCAATATGTCCCAGATGTCCAACGTGTCCCGCGCGCAGAGCGTGAGCGCGCTGGTTCGTGCGCGGCTGTGCGCGGCCGCGGAGGAGATCTGCGCGCTCCTGGAGAGGACCGTAGCGGGGTACGAGCATGAGCTGAGCCGCGTGAAGCAGCAGGAGCCCCGGGGAGCTCCGGCCGTGGCCCCGGGGACAGGAGCGGAGGAGCCGCCGGAGCCGGTACCAGGTCGGTACCAAACGAACCCGAGTCAGTGAAACGTTCGGAACATCGATCCGTGTGACGTTCGTGACATTAGTTTTTGTCTGTGTTTGGAGTATGCTAATGTGTGATTGTGTCACCATGGTAACCAGCGTTATGAGCATCACCATAGCAACGGGCAAACAGCATCCCGGACAGCTGAAAGGATCGAGATTCTGCCGTGTTTTCAGTATCTTCAGGTTGGTGCTGTGGGGAAAGTGGATTAAAGTAAAACAGAAAATAGAAAAGAAAAAGGTTTTCACACGCGTCGTCTTTGTCCGTGGAGAGCTAAAACTAGTATCGATTCTAGATCCTCTGACACTGAGCAGAACCTTTGCTGAGCTGCAGATTTGAAATAAGATGAAATTTCATAATTAACACAAGTGATACTTTGCAGTGACGTCATGCTGGGGGTGTTTTACATGTACCTCTATGGTGGAATGTTCAGCAGTTACCATGGTGACACAAACTACACATTAGCAAACACCAACAAAGAAGTTTTAAGAAAATTCCAGAAGGTGAGAGCGACTCACTGAAAAACAGATGGCTAATGCTAACGCTAGTGCTAATGCTAATGCTAATTCTAGCTTGTTTCACAGCACAGATCCTCTCACATGTTGGGAGTTCAAAGTCAGGTCTTTCTAACAGCTTCAGACAGAGTAGTGCCTCCAGTTAGCATCACACCTCCAGTTAAAGTGGATGGCGTCAGCTGCAAAGTGTTTTCATTCCTTCTGTGTCCTGCAGGTGTTCAGCTGAGCGTCAAACAAGAGGAACAGCTGCAGGAGCTCCCCTTCGCTCTGGTTTGTGTGAAAACTGAAGATGAAGAAGACGATGAAGACAAGTCCTCTGTGCTTCATCACAGACCAACTGAGGAGACCAGAGAGGAACCCAGGTACCAGAGACTGGACCAGAGACTGGACCAGAGACTGGACCAGAGACTGGACCAGAGACCGGACCAGAGACCGGACCAGAGACCGGACCAGAGACCGGACCAAAGGCCATACAGCTGCTCAGACAGTGAGGAGCAGATGGATCGCTCAGACGACTGGACTCCACAGCCAAAGAAACCAAAGAGAAAGTCTACAGGGGCCCCTCCATCTACAGGGGCCCCTTCTCCCTTCAGCTGTTCAGAGTGTGGGAAGACCTTCAGAGGCAGGTGTGACCTAAAGAGACACATGTCCGTGCACTCTTTAGAGCGGCCGTACAAATGTTCAGTGTGTGAGAAAAGTTATAAAGACAAATGTAACCTCCGAAGCCACATGAGGGTCCATACGGGAGAGAAACCTTACAGGTGTTCAGTTTGTGACGAACGATTCACCTGGAAAACTCTGCTCGATATGCACCTGGCCCGACACAGCTCACCTTTCAGCTGTTCAGTTTGCGAGGAGACCTTCACTGTGCACGCTCATCTGAAAGCGCACGTGAGGACTCACACCGGAGATAGACCTTTCAGGTGTACAGTTTGTAAAGTCAACTTCACCGAAATGAGTGAGTTGACGAAGCACATGCTCAGTGCGCACACGGAGGACTACAGCTGATCTGTGACTCAGGCTCTTCTGCTGCAGGAGAAACATCTGAGACATTTGTGAGACTCTTTAAACGGTTTCTTTTTCTTAAAGACGAGGTGTTCTGTAAAATCGATGTGTTTTAGCGTTAGAGACAGAGGCAGAGCAGTACATTTGGTATTTTTGTTTTTTCTCTGTGAAAACTTCGATTAAACTCCTGATTCACATGTTGAATTTGTCTTTATCTAAATCCACTGTTTTAGTCTTTTTTCTGCATAAACAGTAGTTCTGTAGCAGCGCCCCCTGCAGGTAGAGTCTGTGAGTGCAATTTAGGTTGGCCACGCCCTCTTTTTAGCCGACCAATCGATGGGCAGCACAGATCTGTTCAGGTACAAAAATGGAAGTTTGAATTTGAGTTGGTTTAATTTAATGACATTATTTCCACATTTCTCACTCACGTTGCTGCGTTCACACCGATTTATTTGAAATGTTCTTTAGGATTTCTCTCATGAGCCGTGTGGACTCTTGAAATGATTATAAACGAAACATTTGGAATTCACTTTGTTTCTGTTTGTCGCGTTTCTGTTTGACGTTGCGGTCTTTGAATAAATGAGTTTGAGTTTTAAATGTTTGTGGTTCTCGCAGCACGACACATCTGAAAACCCATGATATAAACATAAACATACGTTACATAAGCGGCCATATTTGTTTTGATATAGACGGACCATGGGTGTCCCTGATTGGCTGATCCACCTGTCAGTCACACTAAAGCTAAAGTAAATATTCAGCTCCAGGTTTTTGTTGTAATGCAGCAGGTCTTGGGTCTAGTCAGTAATAGAACAGGTTTGAGATTTTGGATTATTTCATGGCAAAATACAAAAGAATTAATAACAGAATTAACAGGAAAAACGTTCTCGCCCCATGTGGAAGTTCGACATCGTCGTGTTCTAGAATCTGAAAACCACCTACAGCGGCTCATCTGCAGTCGAGTTCCATATTAGGAATTCAGAATCAGAATCAGAATCAGAAAAGCTTTTATTGCCATTGTCAGTGAACACAATTCACAGACTAGGAACTTGCTTTGGTGATAAGGTGCAACATAGAACACTGAATAATAATAATAATAATAATAATAATGATAATAATAATAATAATAATAAAGTATCACTATTTGAAAATAAAGTAAGAGCATGCAAAAAGATTAAGATATATAATAAAAATAAAAATATTCAAGTATATACAGAGCATCAGAACAACAGTGCAAACCGACAGTGCAAAGAGCAAGTGACGTGACATGACTTATTTAAAGTGACTGGTATTATAAAGTGTCCTTAGTACAGGTGTTATAAGTGTTCATAAAGTGTTTATGAGTCCAACGGCAGAGGGGAAGAAACTGTTCTTATGGCGAGAGGTTCTGGTCCGTATGGACCGTAGCCCTCTGCCAGAGGGAAGTGGCTGGAATAGTCCATGTCCAGGGTGAGAGGGGTCAGCTGCTATCCGGCCTGCACGCCCCCGAGTCCTGGAGACGTACAGGTCCTGGAGAGATGGAAGGCTACAGCCGATCACCTTCTCAGTAGAGCGCACAATGCGCTGCAGTCTCTGTCTGTCCCTGGCAGTGGCCCCAGCGTACCACACAGTGATGAATTCACAAGTATCATAGCAACCAAAGAGCCAATCAGGAGCCAGGCTGTTGCTAAGGTTGGCAACGCTGTCAATCAAACCTGTTGCTAACGGTAGTGGGAGGGGCCTCGGGGAAATATACAAAACAAGACACAAGTTGGGCAATGACAAAAATGGGGGTCTCCAGATTTTTCCTCTGGTGAGCTTCTTTACACAAGGAAAATGCCAGAGAGCTGCTCGTTTTGAGAACGTTTAAGAGGCACGGCGAGCCTTAGACGGGCTACAGTCAGAATCTTATAAAACATAAACCATTATCCATTCATCAGTGCACAAGTTAGACATCAAAATGACACATTTACAGTGGGAAATAATCCAGTTTTAGTTATTAAACACAATACGTGTAATTTCAAAATCCTTTGGTGAGCTGCTTGGACGGGGGTGGATGGAGAGTTGCTCCTGAGCTCCAGGAGGGAGACGCCTGTTCTAAAACCACAGGGTGACGTAAAGAATAATAAATAAATGATAATAATAATAAATAAGAAAGACTTAAAAAGAACACACAGAATCATTTCTTATCGCAGGAGTTTTCTGAGTTCATTTGTAATTAAGCAAAGACATTGTGAAGACCGACAAAGACGTTCACTGTCCACAAAAGGGTTTTTGTCCAAACGGGACAGGGATTCATGGAGAATATTTATTATTCAGGGGAGACAGGCTCTTCAGTTTGGCTCATAGATTTTAAAGACGATAAATAGTTCTTCACTTCATTTTTAACATAAGGCACTACTTTAGGTCACTGAGCAAAAAGAATTGTTCTGTAGTTTCAGGGTTTTGTGAAGGAGGCGTCTGATTGGTTTGTTCTTAATGTTCAGATCTGGATTTGGGACAAAATGTTGAAGTCCAAACCCCAGGACGTTCAGGAGAGCCTGTTCCTGTTTGTTTTGGCGGTGGTTAGCGCGTTCGCTCAGTCCACAGATGTGTCCTCGGCCCGTGTCCTCGGCCCGTGTCTCCCTCGGGTGGAGCGGCTCAGGTGAGTCTTCAGGAGCAGGTGGACAAAAGACACAAAACTCGTGTGATTCAAGATTGGACAGAATTCTGATGCAGCGAAAATGGTAAAAAAAAAAAAAAAAGTCTTTACAAACAACCAAAGTCACTCAACAAACCCCCACCTTTAAATGTCCCACAATCCTCTGCTCTGTCCTAATGTTGTTTCCTCGTCACAAACACCTGGAGTTGTGTTTGTTTCATTCACATGTTTAACACAAACCTGCAGATTTACGCTGAGTTCTTCTCTCAAACTGAAAACACTCTGTTCCACCTTGTGATGTCATCATGTGGTGATACAGGAAGTGCTCCACTGTGTTTTTAAACTCCACACACCTTCACTAGAATCATTTGGATCATTTCAGTCCTGGAATTGCCAATCTCGACTGAACTAAAGGTAAAAGGAGCTGTTCACTTGAAAACTACCACTTGATGACATCACAAGGTGGAACAGAGCGTTTGGAGCTTTGGAGATGTAGACAGACTAATAATAAAGAGTTCCTCAAACATGTGAATGAAACAAACAACTCCAGGTCTGTTTTTGAGGAGGAACATCAGAACATGACTTTAGTGGGTTTGTGGGATTCAGGAGTTTTAAATGTGATTATTCCGTTTGTGTAAAAGTGAGTGACGTTTAAAAGTGCAAAAAAGTGAAATAAAAACATTAAACGAGTTAAACAGTGATTTATTCGACTCTTTACAGCTCGAATCTGCTCAGACACAGAAACGTCCACAGCATAAAAACTGAAGAAGAATGGCTCCATGTGTCATGTCCTGAACCGTGAGTCCACGAGGGGAGACAGAGCTGGACAGGGTCACACAGGGTCAGAGGTTAAAGGTCAAATGTCCTGACCACACACTTAATCTGGAGACAGGTCCATATTTGGAATTCTGACCGTGAGTGTCATAGCAACCAAAGAGCCAATCAGGAGCGAGGCTGCTGAAGGAAACAGCGCTTAGCAACGCTGTCAATCAAACCTGTTGCTAATGCTAGTGGGAGGGGCCTCGGGGAATGAAGGCGTCTGATTGGTCTGTTCTTAATGTTCAGATCTGGATTTGGGACAAAATGTTGAACTCAAACCCCAGGGTCATGTAGAGGGTCAAAGGTCAAAGGTCAGAGTGAGGAGCCTGACAGCAGCAGGTACAGAGAGAGGGGCCACGCTTTATACACAAACTGAACTGGAGCCAGAGTCCATGGAGCCCAGTCATGCCCATGAACACTTCCTGTTTAGAACACGGCCGCGGTGAGCGGGTTAGACCTGTCCACAGATATGTCCAGTCTGTGTCCCTGTCCCTCTGGTCCAGTGTCACTGTTGACTCTTTGAACCGTCCCCAGACTCGGAGGAGCCGGAGGACTCGTGCGTCTTCAGGTGAGACTTCAGATTATCGCGTCTGTTAAAAGATTTGTCACAAACTGAACAGACGAAAGGTCTCTCTCCCGAGTGAATCCTCTGGTGGATTTTTAGAGTCCCCTTTTGTGCGAAAGCTTTCTCACAAACTGAGCAGCTGAAAGGTTTCTCTCCCGAGTGAGACCTCTCGTGAAATTTAAGATTTCCTTTTTGAGCAAAAGTCTTCTCACAAACTGAGCAGCTGAAAGGTTTGTCTCCAGAGTGAGTCGCCTCGTGATGTTTCAGAGATCCCTTTTGTACAAAAGTCTTCTGACAAACGGAGCACTTATACGGTGTGTCTCCAGTGTGAATCCTCTGGTGTGATTTCAGATAACTCTTCTGCTTAAAAGTCTTCTCACATACTGAACAGCTGAAAGGTTTTTCACCTGTGTGGATTCTCTTGTGTATTTTAAGGTAACTTTTATTTATAAAACTCTTCTCACACACTGAACATCTGAAGGGGCTTATTCCCGTGTGAAGTTTGATGTGGACTTGTAAATATGAATTGCTTTTAAACTCTTTTCCGCACTGAGAGCAGCCGTACACTTTGGGCTTTTCTCGCTGTAGAACCGACAGGTCCAAAGTCCCGTCCTCCACGTGAGTCCTCAGATGGTCGCTTAAATCAGCGTCTCTCAGGAAAACCTCTTCACAAACGGGACAGATGTGATGCACGAGCCGCAGGTGTTTGTAGATTTGAAATTTAAATCGAAAACTTTTCTCACAAACTGAACAGCTGAAAGGCTTCTCTCCTGTGTGGAAAAGCATGTGCCGCTGCAGTTCTGACCTTCTTTTAAAGGCCTTTTCACACTCAGAACAGCTGTAAGGTTTGAGTGTTTTCATCTGGAGGAGCTCTGGGTCTAAAGTCCCGTCCTCTACGTGAGTCCTCAGATGGTCGGTTAGATCGGCGTCTCTCATGAACACGTCTTTACAAACTGGACAGATGTGATGCACGAACCGGAGATGTTTGTTAATGCTGGATTTGAACTGAAAACGTTTGTCACAGACTGAGCAGCTGAAAGGTTTTTCTCCTGTGTGAACCACCATGTGCACCTGCAGGTCGGACTTGCTGCTGAAGTCCCTCCCGCACTGAGAGCACCTGTATGGTCTCAGGTATCCTCTGTCCAAAAAGGCGGGCTCCACCGTCCCCTCGTCCTTGTGAGCCTGCAGGTGCTCGCTCAGAGAAGCTTTGTCCGGAAAACGTGTGTGACAAACGGGGCACATGAGGTGGAGCCGGCTCTGGTGCTGAAGCAGAGAGAAGGTCCCACTGAAACATCTGCCACAAACTGAACACACGAAGGACACCTCTGAAATGTGACTGTTCAGGTGAGCCCTCAGGTACTGTGAGCTTTTAAAAGCTTTCCCACACTCTGAGCAGCTGAATGGTCTGTCAGGAGGCGTTTGTGCGTAGCTTCTTCTGGCTGGAGCCTGGTCTGGACTGTAGTCTTCTGAGTGGTCAGTGTCATCAGAGCTGTCCGTCTGCTCCTCACTGTCTGCTCCACACTCTCTGTTGGGTTCCTCTCTGGTCTCCTCAGATGGTGTTTGGTGAAGCACAGAGGACTTGTCTTCATCGTCCTCCTCCTCTTCAGTTTTCACAGTGACCACGAGGAAGTCTTGGAGCCCCTGTTGAAGGTGGGGGACCTCACAGCTGTGGAAGAGCACAGGATTAGTTCTTTAATACTGTGATAAAGGATAAAACATCTGAAGAAACATCTGAAACGGTCTCCTGAAAAGGCCTGAGCTGAAGAACAGAATGAACGAGCCACACAATGTACTTTCCTTTCGCAGCTCAAATCTTATTGTAATAAAATTAAAATCGCCCAAATCTTCCACTTTTATGAAGAAACTGAACACACAATAAAAAAGAGCCCCAAAATCTGGAGTTCCAGCGTTTATGTCCCGGAGGAACAGTGGGAACGCTTAAAGAGGGGGATGTGTGTAAATCCCTCAGTCGTCCAGGTAGAATCCAGGGCAAAAGGACAAATTTAATTTGTCAACTGGACAGAGTTTATTTGGTCGAATCTGTTTCTCATCCAAGCTGCTTCTTCAGTTCTGGTCAGATGCTGGTGGACACTGCCTTATATCTGCCTGAAGGGGGCGCTCACTACACTGAAATGACTCTGAGACTCCCACACATATTTATTTACAGTTTCTGTTAGTCATGTGAGTCTATTCAATATGGAGTGGGAGTGGGGGAGTAGTTAGCAGATCCATTCAGGGCCATGATGGTGTTTTCACACCTCTGGACATGTCCTGGCTAGTCCCATTGTTTTCTCTGTTTGTTTTGATTTAGGTTTGAGGACAGAGTTATAGATGGAGACAAATGATGTCTGAGACCCCCATTTCTGTTCAAGGAAGGATTCTCTTTCTTGACAAAAATAGCTTCTTTAACTCCTCCTCTCAAACCAGTTCTTTTCTCTGGCCAAGATCTGGACGTCGCTGTCCTCAAAGGAGTGGCCTGTGGCCACCGAACTAACAGAAACTGTAAACAAATATGTGTGTCTCAGAGTCATTTCAGTGTAGTGAGCGCCCCCTTCAGGCAGATATAAAGCAGTGTCCACCAGCATCTGACCAGAACTGAAGAAGCAGCTTGGATGAGCTGCGAAACGTATTCAACCAAATAAACTATGTCCAGTTGACAAATTGAATTTCTCCTTTTACCTTAAAGAGGGGGTATTTTCTTCTCTGGGGTTTTCACACGTCACATATTTCAATCTCCATGTTCCTTTTATTGTTTTGAAAATTCTGTATTCACCAAAAACAACAGGTTAACATGTTTTATATGTTTCAGTTTCAGTTTTGATGCTCTGAGTCTCCCCTCTCTTTGCTCCCTGTGCTAAGTCCCTCCCCCTTCAGAGCTCTATCCCAACACACTCAGCCTCTCTGTGCTAAGTCCCTCCCCCTTCAGAGCTCTATCCCAACACACTCAGCCTCTCTGTGCTAAGTCCCTCCCCCTTCAGAGCTCTATCCCAACACACTCAGCCTCTCTGTGCTAAGTCCCTCCCCCTTCAGAGCTCTATCCCAACACACTCAGTGTGCGTCGCACTAATGAAACTCCTGCATCACATCAGGTTTGTCCAGTTGTTGTGTTCAGTTTTGTCTCATGTTTTTGTGTATTTATGGAGAATTGTCGTGTGGAGCCTGGGGGACGTAGACTTGTGGGCGGAGCCTCGTACAGACTCGTACTGAGTTTGAACAGGGCCCAGGAGAGATCACTAGATGGCTCAAACATGCATGACTCAAACCTCTTCAGGTTTGTGATGAGGGAACGTTAGAACATGAGAGAAAGAGAGGAAAGTCTGTTTTGCAGAATACCCCCCCTTTAAAGGTTGGTTGTAAAGTTACTCACCCAGACCTGTGTGTGCACTCCTCCACCGGGCCCCGGGGCTCCTCCACCGGGCCCCGGGGCTCCCACAGCTCCGTCTCCTCCTCCAGCTTCACTTGTGCCATGTTTCAGTGGCTCTGGCACTTCCAGGTGAAGCTGCGGGGCTGTTTTAGCTTCAGAGCTAATCACGTGGGGCTCCTCAGTGTTGCCAGATCCTCAAAAGCAAAACCAGCAGAGAGAGCGCCATTATTTAAACAACACATCCTGCCTCTCACCTTATGATGTCATGTGGTGATACAGGAAGTGCTCCACACTCCTTCACTAGAATCATTTGGAGCATTTCACTTGAAAACTACCACTTGATGACATCACAAGGTGGAACAGAGCGTTTGGAGCTTTGGAGATGTAGACAGACTAATAATAAAGAGTTCCTCAAACATGTGAATGAAACAAACACAACTCCAGGTGTTTTTGAGGAAGAACATCAGAACATGACCCTGTCACATGTTTGACCCTGTCACATGTTTGACCCTGTCACATGTTTGACCCTGTCACATGTTTGACCCTGTCACATGTTTGACCCTGTCACATGTTTGACCCTGTCACATGTATAATCCTCACGTGATCTGTCCTGTTCTGGAGAGCGCACGTGTTGCTGTTGGCCAATCACATCACGTCAGAGCACGACACGCACGCGCACACACCTCCTCACGTACACGCGCACACTGATCCTATGTGTCCGCGTGTCCGCGGCGCTCCCGCGCTCGCCTCTTCGGTTCTTCACTCGTCCCGGGCTCAAAATGGCCGCTCAGACACGATAGTTTTTCTACATTTGGCAACCCTCCTCACGAGGACCCCGGGCCGTCCTCACAGCTGCCTGTTTAAAATGAGACAGGCACGGGCCTTTCTTCTACACTCCAGAGTCTGGCAGGGCATCCGGTCTGAATTCTGCTCCATAAAGCAGCACGTGCCCCTGCCTGCATTTGACCCACCCTGTAAATGCGCGGCGATGGACCCAACTCCGGGTTTTAATGAGGCATCAGTGAGGAGGCCCGGGGCCCTCGTGAGGAGAAGCCCCACGTGATTAGCTCTGAAGCTAAAACAGCCCCGCAGCTTCACCTGGAAGTGCCAGAGCCACTGAAACATGGCACAAGTGAAGCTGGAGGAGGAGACGGAGCTGTGGCAGCCCCGGGGCCCCGCGGAGGAGCGCAGGAGCCCGGGGGAGAGGCGCAGGGACCCGGTGGAGGAGAGGGGCCCCGCAGAGGAGCGCAGGGACCCGGGGGAGCAGAGGGGCCCCGCGGAGGAGCGCAGGGGCCCGGGGGAGGAGCGCAGGAGCCCGGGGGAAGAGTGCAGGGGCCCGGGGAAGGACAGGACACGGTGAGTTTTCACTTTTCTTGGGCCTCGTGCGTGAAACACGTCGCGTCATTAAACAGACACGCGCCGCTAATGCTAATGCTAATGCTAACTACTTCCACCACAGTCTAGTCCGTGTCTTTAGACTCTGTGGGGCCACCGTAGTCTCTCTGTAAAAAGATCACGTGACTCTGACCTGTCCTAATGTCGTTTCCTCGTCACAAACTCACCTGGAGTTGTGTTGTTTCATTCACACACGTTTAACACACAAACCCTGCAGATTTAGGCTGACAAAAAACTCTGTTCCACCTTGTGATGTCATCATGTGGTGATACAGGAAGTGCTCCGCTGTGTTTTTAAACTCCACACACCTTCACTAGAATCATTTGGATCATTTCAGTCCTGGATTTGTCGATCTCGACTGAATTAAAGGTAAAAGGAGCTGTTCACTTGAAAACTACCACTTGATGACATCACAAGGTGGAACAGAGCGTTTGGAGCTTTGGAGATGTAGACAGACTAATAATAAAGATTTCCTCAAACATGTGAATGAAACAAACACAACTCCAGGTGTTTTTGAGGCGCTTTAATGGGAGGACATTTAATCATAAACACAATCGCACACTGTTTTCAATAAAACAATGGTAATGGTACACACAGAAAGATTTTTTACATTTTGAATTAAGTACTGGTACATACCAGTACGTACCAGTACCAGTACTGACACCAACCTGTCCGGGGACTGAAGGTGGAAATACCTCCACAAACATATGAGCTCTGTGTGTAGCTCAGTGTTTTTCTGTGCATTGTCCCTGATAAATAAGCAAATAAACGAAACAAAATAAACAACATGCTTTTTCTGAACAGTATATGACACGGCAGAAACGCGGCCTGTAGCCTCTGGAAGTCTGAAAATAAAGTTGCATCCCTTGGAGGCTTTAGCCTGTAAAAATCTATCGAGGGATTATCAGAGTCACTTCTCACTCTCCTGCTCATGTCTCCTGCCGAAGGAGCCGCTGTCCTGTCTGGGATCAGGTCAGTGTCTCGTAGGATTTCAGCAGATTTCAGACTCTTCGGGGGGCGGGGCTAAGTGTATCGATCAGGTGTGAGCAGATGTTCAAAGTAGGGCTGAACGATCTATCGTTTTAGACCGAAAATCGCGATCTCAGACAACACGATTTTGGGATCGTTAAAGCCACGTTTTTTTGCAGCGCTCCTGACTGACCCAGGTTTTGTTTCGTCAACTATTTCACACATGTACGTCGCCTCCCTGCCGCGCTGCTGAGCTCACCAATCAGAAGCGGCAGCACAGGTCACGTGTTCTCGACTCCAGCTCACCAATCAGAAGCAGCAGCACAGGTCACGTGTTCTCGACTCCAGCTCACCAATCAGAAGCGGCAGCACAGGTCACGTGTTCTCGACTCCAATCAGTGTAGCTGGTCATCAGTTTCAGAAATGGCTTTAGCGGGACCAGAATTGGAGTCTGGGGGTTTTAAACCCAAAGAAAAACAGCACGTCGGTCATTTTTCAGTATTTCAGGTTTGAGGCAGACGAACATCAGAAACAGGTGCTGTGCAAAACATGTCGTGCAAAAGTTGCCACATCCAGTGGAAACACGACCAATTTATACCGCCATGCGCGCATTTGCATGACGAGTGCACGGCGAGAAAGTCCAGTGAAACGTGTAGTGAAAGTGAAACTCGGGCCAAACAGACAATTACAGCTTCTTTGGCCAGTGTAACTCCGTATGAAGAAGTAGCCAGACACACCGGGAGATAACGACCGCCGTAACACACCGGGAGATAACGACCGCCGTAACACACCGGGAGATAACGACCGCCGTAACACACCGGGAGATAACGACCGCCGTAACACACCGGGAGATAACGACCGCCGTAACACACCGGGAGATAACGACCGCCGTAACACACCGGGAGATAACAACCGCCGCATCACACTACACTGCCAAGGAAATGGTGCCTGTAAACACAGTGACCAAAGAGTCGTTTAAAAGTCTCCTCCGCACGATGGATAAGAGGTATGTGCTTCCCTCCCGCACATACTTCAGTCAGGTTGCGATCCCACAGCTGTACGCAGAATGTAAAGAAAAGGTGGTGAAAGAGCTGGAAAATGTGGAGTTTTATGCCAAAACTACTGATCTGTGGTCAGACTGAGCCATATTTCTTTGCTCTACTTAAGTTGAGCCATAGACGGCTCTTTTGGTTCTTTAGTTAATAATAATAACTGTAATAATAATAGTAATATTATGTAATAATAATAGTAATTGGCGGCACGGTGGCTGAGTGGCAACACTCATGCCTCACAGCAAGAAGGTTACGGGTTCGATCCCCGGGTCGCCCGGGCCTTTCTGTGTGGAGTTTGCATGTTTCCTCCCCGTGTCTGGATGGGTTTCCTCCGGGTACTCCGGTTTCCCCCCATCAACCAAAAACATGCAACACCCCTATGAACAGTTTACAATCAAGGACCGTCAAGGAATTCCTCCCTCCTGTGGCTCACCACCTGCAGAGGGGTTCACCACCTGCAGAGGGGTTCATAGGGTCTGGGTCTGGTGCACAGAGTAATGGGCAGCGTGCTGCCCCCGCGACCCAGCCGGATTAAGCGGGAGAAGATGGATGGATGGATGGATAATAGTAATAACTGCTGTTGCTCAAGCGCTCAATGTACCCTGTGTATATTTTGTGTGTGACGCCCTGTACAAGAAGAGCCAAAGTCGCCTCCACCTTCTGAGGAGACTGAGTTCTTTTGGAGTGTGCAGGCCCCTGCTCAAGACTTTCTACCACGTCTCCCTGTCCGCCATTCTCCCCACTTACACACAGTACGTCACGTGCCCCACGAGAGACAATAGGACTCTGGACCTCCTGTATGCGAACATCAAAGACGCTTACACCTCCGTCCCCCTCCCCCCGCTTGGACGCTCAGACCACAACCTCGTCAAACTGCTCCCGCAATACACACCAAAGGTGCGAAGAGGACCTGCGCGGAAGCTGTCTGTGAAGCTGTGGACTGAAGAGGCCAATGAGAGTTTGAGGGACTGTTTCCAGACCACAGACTGGAACATGTTCAGCAGCTCTTATGGAGATGACATCAATGGCCTGACCCACTGCATCACGGACTACATCAACTTCTGCGTGGAGAGCACTGTGCCAACCCGGAGGGTACGGTGCTTCTCCAACAACCACCCCTGGGTCACCCCTGAGCTCAAAGACCTCCTGAACCAGAAGAAGAGGGCTTTCAACTCAGGGGACAGAGAGGAGCAGAAGAGGGTCCAGCGGGAGCTTCAGTGGAGGATTCGTCGGGCCAAGAAGGATTACGGGAAGAAAATGGAGGAGCAGCTGGCCCAGAACAACGTGCGGGATGTGTGGAGAGGTCTGAAGAACATCTCAGGATTTGGTCAGAACACCAGAGGGACATCTGATGGAGATCAGCGCTGGGCGGAAGAACTAAACGTTTATTTCAACCGTTTTGATTGTCCTCCCATCCCCTCTGCCTCTTTCTCGGATCCCCCCTCTCCACACACCCCCAGGCCACTGGACACACCCCCCCTTCCCGGACCGACTGCACCCGCCCCCCACCACCCACCACCCACGTCTCCAGCTCACTTCACACCGACTGTTCCCAGCACCAGCCCCCCTCTGCCCCCCACCCCGGCAGTCCACCCCAGTCCCCCCCTTACTCCTCCCTCTACATCACACCGGATCAGGTGAGGAGAGAGCTGAGGCGGCTGAAACAGAGAAAATCTGCAGGACCAGATGGCATCTGCCCCAGGCTGCTGAGGACCTGCGCGGACCAGCTCTGTGAGGTTCTCTGCTACATCTACAACCTGAGCCTCAGCCTGGAGAAGGTCCCTGTCCTGTGGAAGACCTCCTGTGTGGTACCAGTTGCAAAAACAACACATGCCAGGGAACCGGCCCACTTCAGACCAGTTGCCTTGACCTCTCACCTCATGAAGACCATGGAGAGGCTGATCCTCAGCTACCTCCGCTCCGTGGTGAGCTCCACTCTGGACCCGCTGCAGTTTGCCTACAAGCCCAACATCGGAGTAGAGGACGCCGTCATCTACCTGCTGCAGCGGGCGCTCACCCACCTGGAGACTGCCGGGAGCGCTGTGAGAGTCATGTTCTTTGACTTCTCCAGCGCCTTCAACACCATCAGGCTGGCACTGCTGCGGGGGAAGCTGGAGGATGCCGGAGTGAACGGACATCTCGCCGCCTGGACCATCGACTACCTCACTGACCGGCCGCAGTATGTGAGGCTGCGCGGCTGTGAGTCAGAGGTGGTTGTCTGCAGCACTGGGGCCCCACAGGGAACTGTCCTTTCACCCTTCCTCTTCTCTATCTACACCTCGGACTTCACCTACAAAACGGACACCTGCCATCTCCAGAAGTTCTCTGACGACTCGGCCCTTGTGGGCTGTGTGTCTGAGGGGAATGAGCTGGAGTACCGATTGGTCATCAGGGACTTTGTGGACTGGTGTGAGCACAACCACCTGTGCCTTAACACCAGTAAGACCAAGGAGATGGTGATCGACTTCGGGAGAAGGACACTACTTCCCTCACCGGTGAACATCCAGGGACAGGACATAGAGACAGTGGACAGTTTTAAGTACCTGGGTGTTCACCTCAACAATAAACTGAACTGGTCCCACAACACTGACGCCCTGTACAAGAAGAGCCACAGTTGCCTCCACCTTCTGAGGAGACTGAGTTCTTTTGGAGTGTGCAGGCCCCTGCTCAAGACTTTCTATGACTCTGTGGTGGCCTCTGCTCTCCTCTACGCTGTTGTCTGCTGGGCCCCGAGCAGCACAGAGCGGGACAGGAAAAGACTGAACAAACTAGTCAGGAGGGCCAGCTCTGTCCTGGGCTGTCCTCTGGAGTCTGTGGAGGAGGTGGGTGAGAGGAGGGTGCTGGCCAAACTCACATCCATCATGGCCGACACCTCTCACCCTCTGCACCGGACTGTAGAGGAACTGAGCAGCACCTTCAGCGGCCGACTGAGGCACCCTCAGTGTAAGAAGGAACGCTACCGCAGGTCCTTCATCCCCACTGCTGTCAGACTGTACAACTCCACTGTGTAACACATGCAATAACCTGTGCAATAACCTGTGCAATAACCTGTGCAATAACCTGTAACCATGTCACCTCATCAGTAACCGCCTCCACTGTCCTCAGATTATATATTTACCGTAATTTCCGGACTATTGAGCGCACCTGAATATAAGCCGCATCAACTAAATTTTCAAAGAATTTTATTTTTGTACATATATAGGCCGCACCTGTCTATAAGCCGCAGGTGTCCACGTCTTCAAGAAGTTTTCAAGTTCCGAGCATCTGCTTGTATTGCCTCTGAAAGCTTTTGTCGTCTTTTTGCATTGAGTCAGTTCGTCACGCTGCCGTCGCCAGCGTCTCACCATCGACTCATCGATGCCGCGCTCACGTGCAGCAGCTGTTTCCTTCTTTGACAGTCAGATCAATTGTCTTTAACTTCAAAGCTGCATCATATGCATTTCTTCGTATGTTTTCCATGAGTCACTTGGCGCTCTACTGCGCATGTCTCGAGCAGAAAGAGCCGCTGTCCTGTCTGGGATCATGTCAGTGTCTTGTAGGATTTCAACAGGATTTGAGGCTCTCCGGGGGTCGGGGTTAGTTGTATCGATCATGTATGAGCGGATGTCCAGCTACTGAAGTTTGAGACGTTTCGTCTCCTCATTTACGCCTCACCTGCGTTTAACACATACGGGTCATTAAGACGTATCCCACTCACTAATGTTCATTTAGCAGCAGAACTTATTTTATCACGCAGCGATAAACTGTTTTAGTGCTGACAACAGCGCTAGCGAGTGTTCTAACTAACCCTAACCCATGTGAACCGCACAGACAGCGGCGCTTTCTGCACTCAAGCTGCGCGCGCATCCGCTGTGTTCATAGACGAATAATCCGTCCATATATGAGCCGCATCGTTGTATAAGCCACAGGGTTCAAAGTGTGAGAAAAAAGTAGCGGCTTATAGTCCGGAAAATACGGTATATATTTGTATTCTTTTACATATATATATATATATATATATATGTATTATATAAGAGATATGTTTTATTATATATTTACATTTCTTTCACTCCCTGTACATAAGAGCTACCTGATGTTGTAAATATGTTAATATTTATTGTGATTTTTATTTTTTATTTACTTATTGTTCTGAGTGTTTGCACAATTTTTCACAACTTTTTGCACTATACTGTCCCCTGACTGTGAGCTTCTGTCACGAGTGAATTTCTCCTCTGTGAGATCAATAAAGTCTTATCTTATATCTTATCTTATCTTATAGCATGTTTCTTTTTAATAAACAGGACATTTGAAATAAATTCTTGAGTTTAGTTTTCATTCTTGCATTACAGTTATGGAATTTAGTGTTTGAATGGTATGATGTAAGTTTCTGTGATGCTTGCGAATGTTCCTGTGCATTGAAAAAAATCGTGAATGAAATCGCAATTCAATTTTTTCTTAAAATCGTTAAGCCCTATACTGAAGACAGACATTTCTTCTTCTCGTCATTTCCGCCTCACCTGATTTAACACAGATGGGTGATTAAGTCGTGTCCCACTCACTGATGTTCATTTAGCGTCAGAACTTATTTTCTCTCACGGGGATAAACTGTTTTAGTGACGACGGCGCTCGCTAACGCTGAAACTTGATGTTCACCACACAGACAGCGGCGCTTTCTGCTCTCAGGCTGCGAGCGCATCCGCTGTGTCCATAAACAAATAATCCGTCCATAAATGAGCCGCATCAGTGTTTAAGCCGCAGGGTTCAGAGTGTTTCTTTGTCATAACTCTGTGTGTTTGTGTCGTCTTCTTCTTCTTTGTCATAACTCTGTGTTTGTGTCTTCTTCTTCTTCTTTGTCATAACTCTGTGTTTGTGTCTTCCTTCTTCTTCTTCTTTGTCATAACTCTGTGTGTTTGTGTCGTCTTCTTCTTCTTTGTCATGACTCTGTGTGTTTGTGTCCACAGCTCTGAGCCGCTCGGCCTCAAAGAGGAGCCGGACCTGAGCATCAAACAGGAGCCCCAAGACTTCCCTTTCCACATGGTCACCGTCAAAATTGAAGAGGAGGAGGACGATGAAGACAAGTCCTCCGTGCTTCACCAAACACCATCTGAGGAGACCAGAGAGGAACCCAACGGAGAGTGTGGAGCAGAGAGTGAGGAGCAGACGGACAGCTCTGATGACACTGACCACTCAGAAGACTACAGTCCAGACCAGGCTCCAGCCAGAAGAAGCTACACACAAACACCTCCTGACGCCTCTGGAGCTCAGAGGTCCAGCGCAGGAAAGACCTCAGTGCCTCAGACAGAAAGACCTCATAAATGTTCGGTTTGTGACCGAAGTTTTAAAGAAAAATCGGCTTTAACTCGACACGAGCGCCACCGTCACCACGTGTGCCCCCTGTGCCCCAAACGCTACACCAACAAAACCAAACTGACCGCCCACCTGAGCCACCACGTGGACGAGGGCGCCGCTGACCGCTCCATTCTGGAGGAGGACGGCCTGAGACCTTACAGCTGTTCTCAGTGCGGGAAGGCGTTTGCACGAAAGGCTCACCTGGGGAGACACATGATCGTGCACAGAGCGGAGACTCGATACAAGTGCTCCGTGTGCGAGCGCGATTTCAAACTGATGACGAGGCTGCGCGAGCACATGCGCACGCACACCGGCGAGAAACCTTTCGTGTGTCCAGTTTGCGGGAAGTGCTTCGCTCAGATCTCGACTCTGTCCCGACACCAGAAGCACATCCACCACATGTGTCCGGTTTGTAAAGGCATCTTCTCGGACATGACCGAACTGAACCAGCATCTGAAAACTCACCTGGACGACGGGACCTTAGACCAGTCCCTCCTGGAGAGAAAGACCATCAAACTGTGCAGGTGCTCTCTGTGCGGGAAGGAGTGCAAAAACAAGTCCAACCTGCAGAGGCACATGTTTGTCCACACGGGGGAGAAACCTTTCAGCTGTTCAGTATGTGAGGAGGGTTTTCTGTGTAAGTTTGAAGTGAACCAACACCTAAGATTTGTCCATCACATCTGCCCCGTGTGTAAGGAAGAGTTTGTGAGCGATGCACATTTAACCGACCATCTGAGGACTCACGTGGAGGACGGGAGTCTGGACCCGGAGCTCATTGAAAGAGTAAACAGGAAACCTTACAGCTGCTCTATGTGTGGGAAGGAGTTTAACTGCAAAACGGCTTTTCGGAGACACATTTTGGTTCACTCAGGAGAGAGACCTTTCAGCTGTCCAGTTTGTGAGAAGACGTTTACGCAAAAAGGAACTCTGAAAACACACCAAAAGATCCACTCTGGAGACAGGCCTTTTGTGTGTTCCGTTTGTGAGAAAAGTTTTGTGACAAACTCTCATCTAAAGACTCACCTGAGGAGTCACGCAGAGAGCGCCGCCGCCGTCTTCACCGACCAGCCCTGAGTCCGGTCCGGTCCAAGTCTACGGAGCTACATCCGGTCCTCTGACGGGACGAGATGCCAGACCAAAGAGGAAGACACGTCCACTGTGACGTCACTTCCTTCTCCAGTTCGATGTTCTTAATGGGCGATACTTGTAGAGTTCAGTCCTGGTTCAGTCCTGGTTCAGTCCTGGTTCAGTCCTGGTTCAGTCCTGGTTCAGCCCTGGTTCAGTCCTGGTTTAGTCCTGGTTTAGTCTGAGCTCTTGTTTCTTTCTGAAGTCATTTTAGATCAAGATTGAGATTTAAAATGCCATAGAACAGAAGGATCCACAGGGGTCAGAGGTCAGACACACAGTCTATAGGGCTGGTTTAAAAGTCTTGTTGCTAAGGAAATAAATCACTAACCACAGACCGCACATACCTGTGGATTCTAATGCACTAACCACCGTTCCAAACAGGAAGTGTTCATGGGCGTGGTTGGGCTCCATGGACTCTGGCTCCAGTTCAGTTTGTGTGTATAAAGCGTGGCCCCTCTGTCTGTACCTGCTGCTGTCAGGCTCGTCACTCTGACCTTTGACCTTTGACCCTCTACATGACCCTGGGGTTTGAGTTCAACGTTTTGTCCCAAATCCAGATCTGAACATTAAGAACAGACCAATCAGACGCCTTCTTTCCCTGAGGCCCCTCCCACTAGTGTTAGCAACAGGTTTGATTGACAGCGTTGCTAAGGGGAACTTCACCCAACTTGAGCGTAAAAATTCCCTGTTTTGGACTCATTGTTTTTAGAATGTATTAAAAGTGAATGAGGATGACCACACCGCCCCCTAGAGGAGCGTGTGGAACACCACGTCCTGCGTGGGGAGATTTCACAGAATAGAATCCAAATGATTTTTGACGCTCTGGGAGCGTAGGAGCGTCCTGGGGGCCGTCCTGGGGGCCGTCCTGGGGGGCCGTCCTGGGGGGCCGTCCTGGGGGGCCGTCCTGGGGCTGTTCTGTGGCGTTTGAAACTGTTCATTTGTGATTTCAAATGTACTTTGTAAATCATGGTGTTTGCCGTGGTCAGCCTGTCCACACACTGTTTCTATAAATGGACGTCGCTAACGCTCTAGCCGCCGCGTTCTAAACAGGAAGTGTTCACGGCGGCTCTTCCGGCTCTTCTGACTCTGGCTCCAGTGGAATATTGTGGCTCTTCTTTCTGTTCCTGCTGCTGTGAGCCTCAGTTTGGTCTGAGATGTTCTTCTGAAGCTGCGACAGGATCCTGGGGTTTAGTTCAGCATTTTGTCTGTTAAAAAAAATCCTGTTCATAACACAGATCCTGACTCCAGATTCTCCTGTGAGCGCTGGCCTCAGTGAGCTTCATTTGACTGGAGCTGAACTCTGGTGACTCAGACTCAGGACACTTCTGTTACAGAGCGTGGTGCAGACGGGAAATACACATCTATTCAGATGGTTTCACTGTAGATCTGTGACACGTGGAGACACAGAGACAGGAGACAAGAGGACATAGAGATGGGAGACCTGTATGTCTCTGTCCAGGACCAGGACAAACTCCAGCTCTTAGTTTTCGTTCTGAAATCATTTAAAACTCAGGACGTCTTCTGCAAACTGAACTTTTAGTTTTTCTCTCATGTTCTAACGATGTTCCTCATCACAAACTTCTCTGAAGAGTCATGCATGTTTGAGTAATCTAGTGATCTCTCCTGGGCCCTATTCAAACCCAGTACGAGGCTCCGCCCACAAGTCTACGTCCCCCAGGCTCCCACAGTACGAGTCTGTACGAGGCTCCGCCCACAAGTCTACGTCCCCCAGGCTCCACACAATTCTCCATAAATACACAAAAACATGAGACAAAACTGAACACAACAACTGGACAAACCTGATGTGATGCAGGAGTTTCATTAGTGCGACGCACACTGAGTGTGTTGGGATAGAGCTCTGAAGGGGGAGGGACTTAGCACAGAGAGGCTGAGTGTGTTGGGATAGAGCTCTGAAGGGGGAGTTGGTTTAACACCCCACAGGAGTAAAGGGCTCGTCTTAAATAAAATGAACTCTTTGTGTTTTGAGTTTAAATGTGATTCTCGGTTCAGGTTGAATTCTTTTCATAAAACATTTTCTGATTCTGTTTTTAACAAAATGAAACGCACATTTTTAGTCGAACCCAAACCTCCAAATGTAATCTGATTATTTTATGTTTTGTTCATAAAAATACATTTCTTTAATATTCTTAATGTCTTTGGTCCTGTGTTTTTGTGAACCTTCCTCCTGTGGAGGTAGAACATCTTCTATAGGCTCGTGATTTAACACAGTTGGGGGCAGGTCAAATTAAAAATGTTCAAATGCAAAATGTTGTAATTTGTCCATTCTGAGGCCACAAATTATAAATACAGGTTCATTATTTGTGAATTGACCTTTTGGAGATTTCAAAGTGCAGCGTGATCCTTCTGGAGTCTGACATCAGCACATTCTAGAATCTAAAATCCACCAATTCTTCTTCTAGATCCTCACGGTTCTCCACAGAGTTGTTCTTCTAGATCCTCACGGTTCTCCAGAGTTCTTATTCTAGATCCTCACGATTCGCCACAGAGTTCTTATTCTAGATCCTCACGGTTCGCCACAGAGTTCTTATTCTAGATCCTCACGGTTCTCCACAGAGTTCTTATTCTAGATCCCTGGAGCGCAGGGGCCCAGGACACTCAGGTCCGGCTGTTTCCTGCTCAGAGTCACTCAACCTTCGGTGGAGGATTTATGGACGTGTGGGTGTATGTATGTGTGCGTGTGTGTATATATATATATATGTGTGTGTGTGTCTGTGTGTGTAGCAACAAAACATCTGCACAGAGCAACAAGCACGGTTCAGAACGCTGCAGAGGATTCACGCGCATTTCAAATTTACACATTCACAGCTTGGTCTACACAAGAGCGCACCGAGAAATGCTCCGTCTGCGAGAAAGTGTTCAAACTAAACGCCAGTCTGCGGCATCTCAGAGTCCACCACCACATCCACCGCAGCGGGAGGGCATCAGGGCCAAATGGAGCTGCCCCGACTGCGGGAAGGAGTTTTCACAGGAATACGATGTGGCGTGGTACATGAGGACTCACTCCGGGGACAGACCTTTCAGGTGTCCCTTCTTCACACAGGACAGTGTGCTCGTGCACACACAGACCTTTCAGCTGTACAGTCTGGAGTCACGGCCTTCAGTTTGGATCTAGAACACTACAGATCCACCATCATATAAAAGAAACACCAGGTCACCTTGGTTTAGACCTGCAATAGTCCTGGTTTAGTTCTGGTTTAGACCTGGAATAGTCCTGGTTTAGACTTGGTTTAGATCTGGTTTAGTCTTAGATTACACCTGGAGTAGCTAAACCAGGACTAAACTGCGATAACATGGAGCTGCTGCCCTGCTGTAGTGTAGATCTGTAATGAGGTAAAAGTTTCAAAGCCAAAAAAAAGTTAATTAATTAAAAAAAAAATAGGGTGAAAATTGGTGATAATTCATAACGACAGGCCGATTTAGGACACAGAACAATCCTGCACCAGAGAGAGGGATCTGCGTCAGGGAAGTTTGGGCTCTTCCTCTCCTCAAAGTGTCCCTCCTCCTCTGTGTCCTGCAGGATCACAGCAGCCTGCAGGGGGCACTAGCTGAACACAGCAGGAAAGGCCTCCTTCTTACTCCGCTCTGGTGTTTCGGTCGGTGATGAAATGGTTCATTCCCTCAAAGTGTTTCCTCTGGAAGATCTTCTGCCACATATGGTGTAAAGCCTGTAGCATCTGAGATGTCCTCAGCCTCTTGCACGGTCTCCATCCGTCTTTAAAGATGCTCATGTCCAACGCCGTTGCTCCGCACACGCACATCACGCTCAGCGCGTAGGGCACCAAGTGTTAGCGGGGGCACCACCAAAAATCAGGCTTGTGAATCTTCACAAAACTATTCGTCCAAAGTGTGCGGAGAGAAGCAAGAAGCCGGTGCCAGCGCCAACAGAATCCCCCGAAGTCTCTTTCTCCGTTTCTCTCCCTCGGTGTCCCGACCTCCGCACACGCAGCAGAGTCTTCGCGGAGACATTTTCACTTTCAGATTCTTATTTAAACGTGTCAAGGAATTCCAAAAATTAGAACAACTGGAATCAAAAAGGGCACGTTTCCATTACCATCTCCGATTCAATCTGCGTTGCCGGGACGAGGGAATTACATCACCCAACCTGGACCTCAAAAATCCCATCCCAACCCAGAATGTGGAGAAAATTGAAAAAGGAGCACGCCTCACACTGCTGAAAGTCTGAAAAAAGAACCTAATAACACGAAAAAAACCTCATTTTACCCTGAGCCAGTGTTGAGTTAAAACCACACAGTTTCTATAAATGGACGTCGCTAACGCTCTAGCCGCCGCGTTCCAAACAGGAAGTGTTCACGGCGGCTCTTCTGACTCTGGCTCCAGTGGAATACTGTGGCTCTTCTCTCTGTTCCTGCTGCTGTGAGCCTCAGTTTGGTCTGAGATGTTCTTCTGAAGCTGCGACAGGATCCTGGGGTTTAGTTCCTCACATGGACCTGACTCCAGAGTCTCCTGTGAGCGCTGGCCTCAGTGAGCTTCATTTGACTGGAGCCTCAGTGAGCTTCATTTGACTGGAGCTGAACTCCAGTCATTTAGAACACTTCTTTACACAGACTGTGGCTTTACTTCCTGTTCAGTAAGTCCCGCCTCTCCACATTTCACCACAGTAGATGATTTAAATTTACATTTTATTTGTGCAATACAAAAATCAGACACTGATCAATACAAAAACTAAAACTAGAATCCAAACTCAATCCTCATTTTCCTCAGGTCCTAAAACGGTCCAAGCAGAACCGAGCAGAACCTTCCTGAATGTGTTTAGAACAAACTGGATTTGGATCAGAACAAGTAGAAGAGCAAAGAGACTAGAATACACCCATGGACCAGACCAGGACTAAACCAGAACTAAACCAGGGCTAGACCAGGACTAGACCAGGACTAGACCAGGACTGAACCAGGACTGAACCAGGACTGAACCAGAACTAAACCAGGGCTAAACCAGGACTGAACCAGGACTAAACCAGGACTAAACCAGGTCTAAACCAGGACTAAACCAGGGATTCCACAGATATCAGGACACATGGAAATAGAAAGTAAAGTTCAACCATGTGGAAAATCACAGATTGTTTAAACAAAGAGTTTTTATCATCGTGGAATCAGAATCGAGTATCGAGTTTGTTCCTTAATATTAAATTTTAGCTTTGTGGCAACACCATGCGGGGCTTGGGCTGGGGGCGGGGACAGGGGGTCTGGGCTGTGGGCAGGGACAGGGGACAGGAGGTCTGGGCTGTGGGCGGGGACAGGAGGTCTGGGCTGTGGGCGGGGACAGGAGGTCTGGGCTGGGGACAGAGGACAGGAGGTCTGGGCTGTGGGCGGGGACAGAGGACAGGAGGTCTGGGTTGTAGGCGGGGACAGGGGGGGTCTGGGTTGTAGGCGGGGACAGGGGGTCTGGGCTGGGGACAGAGGACAGGAGGTCTGGGCTGGGGGCGGGGACAGGGGGTCTGGGTTGTAGGCGGGGACAGGAGGTCTGGGTTGTAGGCGGGGACACGGGGTCTGGGCTGTGGGCGGGGACAGGAGGTCTGGGCTGTAGGCGGGGACAGGGGGTCTGGGTTGTAGGCGGGGACAGGGGGTCTGGGCTGTAGGCGGGGACAGGGGGTCTGGGCTGGGGACAGAGGACAGGAGGTCTGGGTTGTAGGCGGGGACAGGAGGTCTGGGTTGTAGGCGGGGACAGGGGGTCTGAGCTGGGGGCGGGGACAGGAAGTCTGGGTTGTAGGCGGGGACAGGGGGTCTGGGCTGGGGACAGAGGACAGGAGGTCTGGGTTGTAGGCGGGGACAGGAGGTCTGGGTTGTAGGCGGGGACAGGGGGTCTGAGCTGGGGGCGGGGACAGGAAGTCTGGGTTGTAGGCGGGGACAGGGGGTCTGGGCTGGGGACAGAGGACAGGAGGTCTGGGCTGGGGGCGGGGACAGGAGGTCTGGGCTGGGGACAGAGGACAGGAGGTCTGGGCTGGGGGCGGGGACAGGGGGTCTGGGTTGTAGGCGGGGACAGGGGGTCTGGGCTGTAGGCGGGGACAGGAGGTCTGGGCTGGGGACAGAGGACAGGAGGTCTGGGTTGTAGGCGGGGACAGGAGGTCTGGGTTGTAGGCGGGGACAGGGGGTCTGAGCTGGGGGCGGGGACAGGAAGTCTGGGTTGTAGGCGGGGACAGGGGGTCTGGGCTGGGGACAGAGGACAGGAGGTCTGGGCTGGGGGCGGGGACAGGGGGTCTGGGTTGTAGGCGGTGACAGGAGGTCTGGGTTGTAGGCGGGGACACGGGGTCTGGGCTGTGGGCGGGGACAGGAGGTCTGGGCTGTAGGCGGGGACAGGGGGTCTGGGTTGTAGGCGGGGACAGGGGGTCTGGGCTGTAGGCGGGGACAGGGGGTCTGGGCTGTGGGCGGGGACAGGAGGTCTGGGCTGGGGGCGGGGACAGGAGGTCTGGGCTGTGGGCGGGGACAGGAGGTCTGGGCTGTGGGCGGAGACAGGAGGTCTGGGCTGTGGGCGGAGACAGGAGGTCTGGGCTGTGGGTGGGGACAGGGGGTAGGAGGTCTGGGCTGTGGGCGGAGACAGGAGGTCTGGGCTGTGGGCAGGGACGGGACAGGAGGTCTGACTGGGGACAGGAGGTCTGGGCTGTGGGCGGGGACAGGAGGTCTGGGCTGTGGGCGGAGACAGGAGGTCTGGGCTGTGGGTGGGGACAGGGGGTAGGAGGTCTGGGCTGTGGGCAGGGACAGGAGGTCTGGCTGGGGGCGGGGACAGGGGGTCTGGGCTGGGGGCGGGGACAGGAGGCCTGGGCTGGGGGCGGGGCAGGGGGTCTGGGCTGGGGGCGGGGACAGGGGACAGGAGGTCTGGGCTGGGGGCGGGGACAGGAGGTCTGGGCTGGGGGCGGGGACAGGAGGTCTAGGCTGGGGGCGAGGACAGGAGGCCGGGGCGGGGACAGGGGACAGGAGGTCTGGGCTGGGGGCGGGGACAGGAGGCCTGGGCTGGGGGCGAGGACAGGAGGCCGGGGCGGGGGGCGGGGACAGGAGGTCTAGGCTGGGGGCGGGGACAGGAGGCCTGGGCTGGGGGCGAGGACAGGAGGCCGGGGCGGGGACAGGGGACAGGAGGTCTGGGCTGGGGACGGGGACGGGAGGTCTGGCTGGGGGCGGGGACGGGAGGTCTGGCTGGGGGCGGGGACAGGAGGTCTGGCTGGGGGCGGGGGGTCTGGGCTGGGGGCGGGGACAGGGGGGGTCTGGGCTGGAGGCGGGGACAGGGGGGGTCTGGGCTGAAAGCGAGGACAGGGGGTCTGAGCTGGGGGCGGGGACAGGAAGTCTGGGTTGTAGGCGGGGACAGGAGGTCTGGGTTGTAGGCGGGGACAGGGGGTCTGGGCTGTGGGCGGGGACAGGAGGTCTGGGTTGTAGGCGGGGACAGGAGGTCTGGGCTGTGGGCGGGGACAGGGGGTCTGGGCTGTGGGCGGGGACAGGGGGTCTGGGCTGTAGGCGGGGACAGGGGGTCTGGGCTGGGGGCGGGGACAGGAGGTCTGGGCTGGGGGCGGGGACAGGAGGTCTGGGTTGTAGGCGGGGACAGGAGGTCTGGGCTGGGGGCGGGGACAGGAGGTCTGGGCTGGGGGCGGGGACAGGAGGTCTGGGTTGTAGGCGGGGACAGGAGGTCTGGGCTGGGGGCGGGGACAGGGGGTCTGGGCTGTGGGCGGGGACAGGAGGTCTGGGCTGGGGGCAGGGACAGGGGGTCTGGGCTGGGGGCGGGGACAGGGGGTCTGGGCTGTGGGCGGGGACAGGAGGCCTGGGCTGGGGGCGGGGACAGGGGACAGGTGTAGAAACAGGCAGAAAGTGGTTTGTTCCAAAGGAAAGGCCGTTTATTTAAGATATTACAACATTTTTAAATTGAACAACAGTGCGGATTTACACCAGCCTGGTCCAGATCAAGATCAGTCACTGCAAAACCACCTGAGATCCACTGAAGGAACCACCTGAGATCCACTGGAGGAACCACCTGAGATCCACTGAAGGAACCACCTGAGATCCACTGGAGGAACCATCTTCACGTTGAGATGTTTGGATGTTTACATGTTCTGCAGCTCAGGGTTAGACCATGTCACATTAGAACATCTTTTAAAACCACAAATGTGCCAAAATGCTCTGGAAAATGCCCCATAAAGAGTGTGTTTCTCAAACTGTGGTGCGGCTCCTTCAGGTGGGACTTGGAGCTCCTCAGTTTGTGTTTGTCTCATTTACATTCGACCCACTTTTCTGTCCTCCTGCTTCAATTACAGTGGAAATGATGTAGTCCTGGTTTAGACCTGGAATAGTCCTAGTTTAGACCTGGAATAGTCCTGGTTTAGACCTGGAATAGTCCTGGTTTAGACCTGGAATAGTCCTGGTTTAGACCTGGAATAATCCTGGTTTAGACCTGGAATAGTCCTGGTTTAGACCTGGAATAGTCCTGGTTTAGACCTGGAATAGTCCTGGTTTAGACCTGGAATAATCCTGGTTTAGACCTGGAATAGTCCTGGTTTAGACCTGGAATAGTCCTGGTTTAGACTTGGAATAGTCCTGGTTTAGACCTGGAATAGTCCTGGTTTAGATTTGGAATAGTCCTGGTTTAGACCTGGAATAGTCCTGGTTTAGACCTGGAATAGTCCTGGTTTAGACCTGGAATAGTCCTGGTTTAGACCTGGAATAGTCCTAGTTTAGACCTGGAATAGTCCTGGTTTAGACCTGGAATAGTCCTGGTTTAGACCTGGAATAGTCATGGTTTAGTCCTGGAATAGTCCTGGTTTACACCTGGAATAGTCCTGGTTTAGTCCTGGAATAGTCCTGGTTTAGACCTGGAATAGTCCTAGTTTAGTCCTGGTTTAGACCTGGAATAGTCCTGTTTTAGTCCTGGTTTAGACCTGGAATAGTCCTGGTTTAGTCCTGGTTTAGACCTCGAATAGTCCTGGTTTAGACCTGGAATAGTCCTGGTTTATACAGTTAATATTTAAAATTAGACAAGTTCTGTTTCTTTTTTCTTTTTTTTCAGATCTTCTTGCAGTTCCTTTTTAAAATCACACGTTCAAAACAAGCTTCATTTATTTCTTTCAGACAAAAACTACAAAAACAAAACTGAAAGCAGGTCTCTACACAAACACACCCCTGATCCCAGCGCAGAGAGCTCCATGGAACTCCGTGGAGCTCCGTGAAGCTCCGTGGAGCTCCATGGAGCTCCGTGAAGCTCCGTGGAGCACCGGTCGTTTTGCAGTGAGACCATCAAACCCCAGTTCCACTCATTTCATTTTTACACATTTCCATAGTCGAGATGTTTGCACGACAGCACTCGGTTCGCTCAAACGCCCGGGATTCTGTCTCTGTCGAGTAAAACTGGAACTGGAGCGTCGTTAGAGGACGTGATTCTCTGAGGTTTAAATAGAAACACGTTTAGATCTCTACGTTCCTTTTGTTTTGAAAATGCTGTATTCACCAAAACAACCGAGTATTATTAACAAAGCTGTTTCCCCTCCATTTGCTCTCTGTGCTAACTCCCTCCCCCTTCAGAGCTCTATTTCAACACACTCAGCCTCTCTGTGCTAAGTCCCTCCCCCTTCAGAGCTCTAGCCCAACACACTCAGCCTCTCTGTGCTAAGTCCCTCCCCCTTCAGAGCTCTAGCCCAACACACTCAGCCTCTCTGTGCTAAGTCCCTCCCCCTTCAGAGCTCTATCCCAACACACTCAGCCTCTCTGTGCTAAGTCCCTCCCCCTTCAGAGCTCTATCCCAACACACTCAGTGTGCGTCGCACTAATGAAACTCCTGCATCACATCAGGTTTGTCCAGTTGTTGTGTTCAGTTTTGTCTCATGTTTTTGTGTATTTATGGAGAATTGTCGTGTGGAGCCTGTGGGATGTAGACTTGTGGGCGGAGCCTCGTACAGACTCGTACTGTGGGAGCCTGGGGGACGTAGACTTGTGGGCGGAGCCTCGTACTGGGTTTGACTCAAACATGTATGGATGACTCTCAAACCTCTTCAGGCAGGTTTGTGATGAGGAAACATCGTTAGAACATGGGAGAAAGGGAGAAAAGGTCAAATGTGCAGAAGACCACGTGTTTGACGGTCTGTTTTAAGTGTAGGTTAGCATTAGCCTTAGCATTAGCGTTGAAACACAAACACCGTCCCTGCGCTGTCATCTTTAAATGTTTTATTTTAACATGACTCAGAAAAACCCACAGTTCAAATGAAGGACAGGAAAATGAATCCCAGACATTTGAGCCAACTGGAAGTGCCAGATCGTATCGGGTAAAGAGCCGATTCCCGACGCGGACACGTGATTGGACAAGGAGCTCCTGGGGGCGCGCCGCTATAAATCAAACCCAGAAAAAAAGAATCAACAGAAAAACACAGAGCCACGTTTCCACTAGCTGCAAAAGAAACACACACTGTGTTTAAGGATGCACCAAGACTTTTCCAACTCCGATATTGATATTTTGCCTTTTAGGTTTATGCCATTACTCGATATATGAACCGATACCGATTTAGGGACTGAAAATGGGACACTTCACCTCTTCCAAAGAGCTTCAATAGTTTAACTGTTAAATAAAGATATCACTTAAATACATTACTTTCAGTTCAGTATTTACAGAATATCGACTGAACCGATATCATGGAACCGATACTCTACTCAGCTGCTGTTTCAGTGTCAGTGCCGATATTCAATACCAGTATCGGTATCGGTGCATCCCTACTTTATTGATTTCAGAATATTCTTCTGTTATTGGAACATTTTATTCTGTTTTTTTTTTTTTCTCATTTCTGGTAACTTTCCTACAAACTTCTGTCTCCATGGAGATGAGGTTATTGCTCATTGTGGCATTAAACCTGTCCATCTCCATGGAGACAACAGGTGACGCCACCAAGCCGAGTTACAGGTCTGATCTAGGGCGAGGCGAATGTGTGTTTTTCAAGTATTTTTGACAAAAGCACCAGTAATTGAATCAATGTAAGATTAGGTTCTTTTAATGCCATAATGTGGAGCATTCCAGGCAAAGCAACAGCATCTCCATGGAGACGAGTATACAGCGATAAGAAAATGACAGGTCAGAAAAATTAAATTAAAACTTAAAGCGTGGCTGTTCAATGTAAAGTGTGCACTCTGTTGCCAAAGAATCTGAGCTCTTTGTCGTCTTTAACACTTCTGTGATTGGTTAAACCCACCTGTCAATCACTCAGCAGGACAGAGGCTGACCAATGGGAGGAGTGGGTGTGTCTCTGTACCGTCTGTAGACTGACACAGGTCTATCCTCGTATCGCACCTCGTTTGTGAAGGAAAGGCTGACACACGGCTAACGTGAAGCTAACTCAAAGCTAACAGTGCGCTAACGCCGGTGAAAACGTGGCTCATTGGTTCAGAGCAAATCCGCTGTGGAATCTTGAGTAGAATTTGGATGGTTCTGGTCTTTATTCAGAGAAAACATGTGAAAAACATTCAGCTAATCCAAAGTGTAGTAAAGATTTAAAAAGAGGAGTTTGGAACATCACTGGTTTCATCACATTTGGGATTTTAAATGAAGTTGAATTTCTCACTTTGAATTTTGTATCCCTCAAAAAACCCGTTTGAATTGTTTTTATTCTGAATTTATAATTTTACTTTGTCAATGTTAAAAAAAAACAAATTTTAAATATTTGGCACGTGTTTTCAAAGCATCAGATTCAGAATTCACAGCAAAGATCCAAGACGCCCAGACACGAGTCATCGATCACGTGTGAGGACGGAGGTGTGATGCTAACTGAAAGCACTGCTCTGTCTGAAGCTCTGTGACTCAAGTTAGACTTTAATCTGAGCTTTATTTTAACACAGTTTGACCAGAAAGAGCTGCTGTGGTCAGTCCGTCTCACCTTTTAGTGTCAAACTCCTAAACAGGACCATGAACGCTGACGACAGGAAAATGAAAATGTGCGCTTTATTTTTCCTTGAGTTTTCAGACGCGAGGATTTTAGGTAAGGAATCAAAGAAATAGTTTTGATGAGGCTGATCCTGACCAATCAGATCGGTTACCTGCAGCATTTCCTGTTTGTCGTACATAGATCAAGTCGCTCAGATCGACTGGTCAGGTCTTGGAATCTTGGATCTTTGCTGCAGAAACTTTCACTGTGAATTTCACACTCTGAATTTTTACTTAAATTTGAGAGTTTGGAAATGTGGCAAATATTTTAAACTGAATTTTTTATTTTGAAATTTTAAACACATAAAACAAACATCAACTGAAAATCAGAATAAAAACAATTCAAATGTGTTTTTTTAGAGTTAAAAAATTCAAAGTGAGAAATTCATGTGCATCTAAAGTTCCAAAGGTGCTGAAGCAGCTGCGGTTCCATGAGGAGGGAGTTTGCCTCTGAGTCCATGTTCTGGTTCTCCGGTCTTTAGCAGCAGCCTCCGGAGCTGGTCTGGACCGGTTTACTCTGGATCTTTACGTTGCTTTTCTCTGCGTTTCCGGCCGTGGCTCCGGGGCCCATTCGCTTCTTGATCTCAGCCGCCATCGTCATGAACGCCTGCTCCACGTTGGTCGCGCTCTTTGCACTTGTCTCCAGGAACGGGATGCCCAGGTTATCGGCGAACTCCTGCGGCGAGAACAGACCGGTTTGGATTAGGCCGCTCAAACAGCCATTACCAGAAAAATGTATAAATCTCTTGGTGTTATAAGAAAAGTTTGTCAATTTGTGGACTCAAAATCTATATTTACATTATCCTATAGTTTAATTTACCCGTCTGTCATAAACACTTTCCCAACTACTCCAAACAAAATATTATTGCTGCAAAAACGTTGTTCGAATTGCAACTCATTCTCAGTCTGCCAATTTATTCATCAAACTTCACATTCTTAATATTTATGATATTAATATTTATCTAATTTGTATTTTTATGGATAAAATTATTTATAATAAACTATGATCCCTGAACATTTCACATTTTACTTTAAAACCAAAGCAGAGATTCATAGAAAATCGTTATTTTTATGTTCGAAATGCTCAGTTTTGCTTCGATACAGAGGCTGTAAATTGTGGAGGCAGTTTGAACATTTGGTTAGTGAAGCAGATCAGAAACGTCTTTTAAAAAGAGTTTGAGGAAATGTTTGATATTTCATGGTAATGTGAATAATAATCATTCATTTGTGGATGTTTCATTGTGTTTTAATCTATGTTTGAATCAAATGTGTTGAATTTAAGGTGTGTAAATGTCATTTTTAGTAATGTTCAGTTTGAATGTTTTCATAAGGTTATACACATCCTGAATAAATAAATAAATGATCCTCTGCAGCTGATGTCCACATTCTCTGGGGGTGTGACGCTAACTGTAGGCACTGCTCTGTCTGAAGCTCTGTTAGACTTTAATCTGAGTCTTAACACAATGTGACCGTAAAGACCTGACTCTGAACTCCAACAGGTGCTGTTAAAGCACCACTAAACACCAAAATCACTTTTTTCTACTGATTCACTGTGTAAATGGGTCTAAAATAGAAGTGTAAAACTGTTCCTGGCCTTATTTTAGCATTTTAGTTCATATTTCTTAAAAATCTGACTTTTGGGTCAAAGTCGTGTGTCCCGCCTCTTTAGGATCAACTACGGCCACGACAGTTTCCGGGTTGGACAAACGGCCGTCAGTGAGTCAGATTCTGTTCTGAGGTTTTTACGTGACGAGCCCCTGGCGTCTACGGGCGGGACGTGAGGAGCCCCTCTCAGCCCCGCCCCCACCTGGCACCACCGGGCACTGCGATGTCCCGCCGTGTCTGGAGAAAAGGGAAACAGAGTGATCCGAGCACAAATGTCCGCTCTGTTTCAAAGTCCGGAGCGCACCGGACTGCGCCATGTTGGATTGTTGTGGCTGTCGGTCGGCTGTCAATCATCGCCCCAGAGACTCATAACAACATGATGCTGATGGTTCTGGTGTAGTTCTGCTGCAGTTCAGTTCTAGCTGCAGGTCTTTTTCTCTGATTACAAGGTTGGAGGTCACATGGGGCTGTTCAAAAAAAGCGCCTAAATTCCACAAACTGCCTCTTCTGTTTTTACCTCCTCAAAAACACACCTGGAGTTGTGTTTTGTTTCATTCACCCGTGTTTGAGTAACACTTTATTAACAGAGTTGTAGCTCTCGTCCTGGTGCACACAGACCTTCGCTGTGGTGTAGTCCACGACCTTCTTGGTGGTCAGGTCACACTTGTTGCCCACGAGGAGCTTGTTGACGTTCTCACTGGCGTAACGGTCGATCTCCTGAAGCCACTGTTTCACATTGTTGAAGGACTCCTAAAAAACAACACATGTTCAGAGGAGCAGAGCCAGAGGAGCAGAGCCAGAGGAGAGAGGAACAGAGGAGCAGAGCAGAGGAGAGAGGAGCAGAAGAACAAAAGAGCAGAGGAGAGAGGAGCAGAGCAGAGGAGAGAGGAGCAGAGGAACAAAAGAGCAGAGGAGAGGAGAGAGGAACAGAGGAGCAGAGCAGAGGAGAGAGGAGCAGAAGAACAAAAGAGCAGAGGAGAGAGGAGCAGAGCAGAGGAGAGAGGAGCAGAGGAACAAAAGAGCAGAGGAGAGGAGAGAGGAACAGAGGAGCAGAGCAGAGGAACAGAGGAGCAGAGCCAGAGGAGAGAGGAGCAGAGGAACAAAAGAGCAGAGGAGAGGAGAGAGGAACAGAGGAGCAGAGCCAGAGGAGAGAGGAGTAGAGGAACAAAAGAGCAGAGGAGCAGAGGAACAAAAGAGCAGAGGAGAGAGGAGCAGAGCAGAGGAGAGAGGAGCAGAGGAACAAAAGAGCAGAGGAGAGGAGAGAGGAACAGAGGAGCAGAGCCAGAGGAGAGAGGAGCAGAGGAACAAAAGAGCAGAGGAGAGGAGAGAGGAACAGAGGAGCAGAGCAGAGGGGAGCAGAGGAACAAAAGAGCAGAGGAGAGGGGAGAGGAGAGAGGAACAGAGAAGCAGAGCAAAGGAACAGAGGAGCAGAGCCAGAGGAGAGAGGAGCAGAGGAACAAAAGAGCAGAGGAGAGGAGAGAGGAACAGAGGAGCAGAGCAGAGGAGAGAGGAGCAGAGGAGCAGAGGAACAAAAGAACAGAGCAAAGGAACAGAGGAGCAGAGGAACAAAAGAGCAGAGCAGAGGAGAGAGGAGCAGAGGAACAAAAGAGCAGAGGAACGGAGGAGCAGAGTAGAGGAACAGAGGAGCAGAGGAACAAAAGAGCAGAGGAACAGAGGAGCAGAGGAACAAAAGAGCAGAGGAGAGAGGAGCAGAGGAACAAAAGAGCAGAGGAGAGGAGAGAGGAACAGAGGAGAGAGGAGCAGAGGAACAGAGGAGCAGAGCCAGAGGAGAGAGGAGCAGAGGAACAAAAGAGCAGAGGAGAGGAGAGAGGAACAGAGGAGCAGAGCAGAGGAGAGAGGAGCAGAGGAACAAAAGAGCAGAGGAGAGAGGAGCAGAGGAGCAGAGCAGAGGAGAGAGGAGCAGAGGAACAAAAGAGCAGAGGAGAGAGGAGCAGAGGAGCAGAGCAGAGGAGAGAGGAGCAGAGGAACAAAAGAGCAGAGGAGAGGAGAGAGGAACAGAGGAGCAGAGCAGAGGAACAGAGGAGCAGAGCCAGAGGAGAGAGGAGCAGAGGAACAAAAGAACAGAGGAGCAGAGCAGAGGAACAGAGGAGCAGAGGAACAAAAGAGCAGAGCAAAGGAACAGAGGAGCAGAGGAACAAAAGAGCAGAGCAGAGGAGAGAGGAGCAGAGGAACAAAAGAGCAGAGGAACAGAGGAGCAGAGTAGAGGAACAGAGGAGCAGAGGAACAAAAGAGCAGAGGAACAGAGGAGCTGAGCCAGAGGAGATAGGAGCAGAGGAACAGAGGAGCAGAGGAACAAAAGAGCAGAGCAAAGGAACAGAGGAGCAGAGGAACAAAAGAGCAGAGCAGAGGAGAGAGGAGCAGAGGAACAAAAGAGCAGAGGAACAGAGGAGCAGAGTAGAGGAACAGAGGAGCAGAGGAACAAAAGAGCAGAGGAACAGAGGAGCTGAGCCAGAGGAGATAGGAGCAGAGGAACAGAGGAGCAGAGGAACAGAGGAGCAGAGGAGGGGAACAGAAGACCAGAAGACCCAAGAGCAGAATGATGGATGCAGGGGAAGAGAGTCAGGAGCAGAGGAGAAGGTCAGCGGGTCAGAGGAGCAGAGGAGCAGGTCAGCGGGTCAGAGGAGAAGGTCAGCGGGTCAGAGGAGCAGAGGAGAAGGTCAGCAGGTCAGAGGAGGGTCAGTGGAGGTCAAACCTGGTCTGTGACGTCATACACTACAATGATGCCGTGAGCTCCTCTGTAGTAGCTGGAGGTGATGGTCCTAAAACGCTCCTGTCCGGCTGTGTCCCACTGAAACACACAGAGTACTCAGGGTCCAGTCCCCCCGTCCTAGTCCCACAGACTGTGACAGACGTGTTCTGAGTGTGACGGTCCAAACTTACGATCTGCAGTTTGATGGTCTTTCCGTCCAGTTCGATGGTCCTGATCTTGAAGTCAACTCCGATGGTGCTGATGTAGCTCTCTGTATACGTGTCATCCTGGACGCAGCAGAAGGTCAAAGGTCAAAACACAAAAGAGCAGGCTTCTTCAAAAGTCTAGTGTCCATGTTAAATCGAACTACCGTAATTTCCAGACTATTGAGCGCACCTGAGTATCAGCCGCATCAACTACATTTTAAAAGAACAAAAAAGTGGACATATACAGGCTGCACTTTTCTATAAGCTGCAGGCGTCCACGTCTTCAAGAACTTTTCCAAGTTCGGGCCGTCTGCTTTTATTGCCTCCAAAAGTATGTAAAATCCCTCAGTCATCCAGGTAGAATCCATGGCAAAAAAAAGGAGAAATTTAATTTGTCAACTGGACATAGTTTATTTGGTTGAATACGTTTCGCAGCTCATCCAAGCTGCTTCCTCAGTTCTGGTCAGATGCTGGTGGACACTGCTTTACATCTGCCTGAAGGGAGGAGCTAATTACAATGAAAATTACTCTGAGACACACATATTTAAATACAGTTTCAGTTGGTCTACTCCATTCAGTGTAGTGAAGACTGCAGTGAGCGCTACATTGGAGAAACAAAACAGCCACTTCATCAACACAGATGGGAAAACCAGGGTGGGCCGCAATCTGCCGTACATCTCCACCTAAAAGCCACAGGCCACTCCTTTGAGGACAGCGAGGTCCAGATCTTGGCCAGAGAAAAGAACTGGTTTGAGAGGAGGAGTTAAAGAAGCTATTTTTGTCAAGAAAGAGAATCCTTCCTTGAACAGAAATGGGGGTCTCAGACATCATTTGTCTCCCATCTATAACTCTATCCTCAAACCTAAATCAAAACAAACTGGGAAAACAATGGGACTAGCCAGGTCAGGTCCAGAGGTGTGAAAACACCCATCATGGCCCTGAATGGATCTGCTAACTACTCCCCCACTCCCACTCCATATTGAATAGACTCACATGACTAACAGAAACTGTTAACAACTCCATATTGAATCACCTGACCAACTGAAACTGTATTTAAATATGTGTTGTCTCAGAGTAATTTTCATTGTAATTAGCTCCTCCCTTCAGGCAGATATAAAGCAGTGTCCACCAGCATCTGACCAGAACTGAGGAAGCAGCTTGGATGAGCTGCGAAACGTATTCAACCAAATAAACTCTGTCCAGTTGACAAATTAAATTTTCTCCTTTTTTTTGCCATGGATTCTACCTGGACGACAGGGATTTTACACACATCTTAAGAACAACTACGAGCCAACCATCGTTGGACTGGTAAGAAAGCTGGAAAAGGACACTAAAAGGTTAGCAGAGAAGAGGAATCATTTACGCTTTAACCTGAGATGTCGACAGAACCAACTTATTCCCAAGGCTTTACAGAAGAAATCACCGGAACCAGGGCATAGGGCAGCCAGGTTAACCCAGCGTTACCTGAGAGGGATGCTCAGCCTTAGAATCAGCCGTCTCAATTATGACATTGAAAACTTAAAATTTGAAATAGACAATTTATTAAACAGATTAACGGTGCTAGTCCCAGAAGAAATGTTTCAAAGGATTAACGACTTTATAGCCACGGGACAGTTGAGACAACACAACAAAACCAAAGAACGGCACATAAGAAAGTTTACACAACTCCAAAATGACCATCAAACTAACCCCAAGGATCGGAGTAACAAAAGGAAGGAGGATAAACCTAGCCAAGCATTGCACAAAGAACGCTGGGTGAAAAATCTTTCCAACCGGGTGCTCACTCAGGCAGAGAAAGAAGTACTTTCCAAAGGACTGAATTTTTCTGTGACTCCTAACCGCATCCCCACGGTGGATTACATCACAGCAGCAGAAACCGCCATCAGGAACAACAAACTCACGGAGACAGAAGCTGGAGACCTTAGACTGAAATTAACAGCTGCACTGAGCAATGCCAAACCTCCACCCTCCAATGTAACACCGGAGGAAAGGAAGGCCATCGCTGCTCTGGAGAAGGACCACAGCATCAACATCCTCCCAGCTGACAAAGGGAGATGCACTGTGATCCTGAACTCAGCTGATTATGAGGCTAAGGTTAACAGCCGACTCAGTGACACCACAAGCTACGAATTACTAAAAACGGGACCCCACCAATGTGTACAAAAAGAAGATCATTGATTACCTGCAGAAGCTGGAGAAGGAAGAAGTCATTGATCGACAGCTATATTACAGACTGTACCCTGGTGACGCCATCCCTGGCATCTATGGCCTCCCAAAGATCCACAAACAAGGAGTACCACTCAGACCCATTGTATGCAGCACAGACTCCATCACATACAATGTGGCCAAACACCTAAAAACCATCTTGGCTCCGCTGGTGGGTAACACGGAGCACCACATTGAGAACACAGCCGAATTTGTGAACAAAATCAAGCATCTCCAGTTTGACCTGGATGAGACTATGGTTTCCTTTGATGTGACCTCTCTTTTCACTTGTATCCCTACATCGGTAGCGGTGGAGGCAGCAAGGAGGAGACTACTGGAGGATACCAAGCTAGAAGAGAGAACCAAACTTTCACCCGACCAAATCTGCCAACTGCTGGAAATTTGTTTAAGTACCACCTATTTCCAGTTCAGAGGAAACTTCTACAGACAAATCCACGGCTGTGCCATGGGCTCACCGGTCTCCCCGATCATTGCAAACTTATACATGGAACAATTTGAACACAGTGCCCTGGCCTCATATCCAGGCACTCCACCCACACACTGGTATCGTTATGTTGATGATAATTTCTCAAAAATCAAAATTCAAGATTTGGAACCTTTTACTGCACATATCAATTCTGTAGATCCGAACATCAAATTCACACGTGACGATGCCAAGGACAACACATTGGCCTTCTTAGATTGTGCAGTAACGATAAGAGAAGACCGGCGACTCCAGGTAGAGGTCTTCAGGAAGCCCACACACACCGACCAATATCTGCTTTTTGATTCACACCACCCACTTCAGCACAAACTGGGAGTCATTCGGACATTACAACACAGGGCCCAAGTGGTTCCTACAAGCGCAGAGGGAAAGGAGAAAGAAGAACAACACGTGGAGAAAGCCCTCTCCGTTTGTGGATATCCTAAATGGGCTTTCAATAAAACGAAGAGAACAAAGAAACAGGACAACAGAGAACCAGAGCCCAGGAGAAGGGGTGTAACTATTCCTTACCTGGCTGGCGTTTCCGAAAAACTACAGAGGATCTTCAGACAACATGAAATCCCAGTCTATTTCAAACCCACAAACACTTTAAGACAAAAACTGGTCCATCCTAAGGACAAAACTCCGAGCCACAAACAAAGCAATGTGGTCTACTCCATTCAGTGTAGTGAAGACTGCAGTGAGCGCTACATTGGAGAAACAAAACAGCCACTTCACAAAAGGATGTATCAACACAGGCGGGAAAACCAGGGTGGGCCGCAATCTGCCGTACATCTCCACCTAAAAGCCACAGGCCACTCCTTTGAGGACAGCGAGGTCCAGATCTTGGCCAGAGAAAAGAACTGGTTTGAGAGGGGAGTTAAAGAGGCTATTTTTGTCAAGAAAGAGAATCCTTCCTTGAACAGAAATGGGGGTCTCAGACATCATTTGTCTCCCATCTATAACTCTATCCTCAAACCTAAATCAAAACAAACTGGGAAAACAATGGGACTAGCCAGGTCAGGTCCAGAGGTGTGAAAACACCATCATGGCCCTGAATGGATCTGCTAACTACTCCCCCACTCCCACTCCATATTGAATAGACTCACATGACTAACAGAAACTGTTAACAACTCCATATTGAATCACCTGACCAACTGAAACTGTATTTAAATATGTGTGTCTCAGAGTAATTTTCATTGTAATTAGCTCCTCCCTTCAGGCAGATATAAAGCAGTGTCCACCAGCATCTGACCAGAACTGAGGAAGCAGCTTGGATGAGCTGCGAAACGTATTCAACCAAATAAACTATGTCCAGTTGACAAATTAAATTTTCTCCTTTTTTTTTGCCTCCAAAAGCTTTTGTCGTCTTTTTGCATTGAGTCTGTTTGTCACACTGTCATCGCCAGCGTCGCACCATCAACCCTCATGGATGCCGCGCTCACGTGCAGCAGCTGTTTCCTTCTTCGACAGACAGATCGATTACCTTTAACTTCAAACCTGCATTATGTGCATTTCTTCATGTGTTTTCCATGAGGAGGGTGTGAGCGTGAAGCACAAAAAAACTGTTCAAAACAAAATCAAACTGACATCTTCCTCGGCGCGTCGTCTCTTCACCTGTCTGTCTTCACCTGTCTGTCTCGCTCTTGCGCCCCCGTCACTTCTCGCTCTACTGCACCTGTCTCCTGCACAAAGAGTCTCTGTCCTGTCTGGGATCAGATCAGTGTCTTGTAGGATTTCAGCAGATTTCAGGCTCTCCCTAATAATCCATCCATAAATGAGCCGCATCGTTGTTTAAGCTGCAGGGTTCAAAATGTGAGAAAAAAGTAGCGACTTATAGCTCAGAAATGACAGTAACTCAGGTCCATTGGGCCTTTTGTCTTCTGTGTCTGAGCCACCTACTCAGGATAAACTCTGAGCTGTAGAGGTTTGAATAAGACACTTCTATGACTCATTAGAAACATAAAGCAGACAAACCAGTCCACAGTCATAATAGAACAACATCAACAAAACTAATTAAAAGAATAACAATATTATTAGTTTAAAATACAAAGAATAAACAACCAAAAACACAGACACAGTGTACAGACTCTGGGTAAAAGGCAGTACCAGAACTATACAAACTAAAGTTATAAACAGTTATACGTTATTTTGGTGGATTATCAAAAATAAAACATTCTGACTGTGGTATACATACTATAATCATTTGAATGATTTGTTTTTCTTCTGTGGATGAAACTTACGGCGAACCGCAGGAGGAGACAGGACTTCCCCACTCCAGAGTCTCCGATGAGCAGCAGCTTGAATAAATAATCACTGAAACACAAAAGGGACAATTCAGACACACAAACAAAAACTGGCTTCTGAGTCTTTGTTTAAATGTCCCATAATCCTCTGACCTTTGACCTCTGCTCTGCTCTGCTCTAATGTCGTTTCCTCGTCACAAACACCTGGAGTTGTGTTTTGTTTCATTCACATGTTTAACACACAAACCTGCAGATTTAACACGAGTTCTTCTCTCAAACTGAAAACACTCTGTTCCACCTTGTGATGTCATCATGTGGTGATACAGGAAGTGCTCCACTGTGTTTTTAAACTCCACACACCTTCACTAGAATCATTTGGATCATTTCAGTCCTGGAATTGCTGATCTCGACTGAACTAAAGGTAAAAGGAGCTGTTCACTTGAAAACTACCACTTGATGACATCACAAGGTGGAACAGAGCGTTTGGAGCTTTGGAGATGTAGACAGACTAATAATAAAGAGTTCCTCAAACATGTGAATGAAACAAACACAACTCCAGGTGTGTTAGTATGGCTCAGTTTAATGTGAAAACAAAAAGTCTAAAAATGTTCACCAGTATGGCTTGAATTCACAACTGTCACACTTATTTAAACTAATCACACCTTGTTTTTAAAGCAGGCTCGTGTCTCCTGTAGATTGTCATGTTAAATCTCAATTTTGATCTAAAATGACTTCATAACAAAACAAGAGCTCTGACTTCAGTGTTAGAAAACTGAGGAGTCCAATGGAGCTGAACTAAACCAGGACTAAACCTTGGGAGTCTTGGGGTCCCCCCGGAGGAGCTGGAGGAAGTGTCTGGGGTGAAGGAAGTCTGGGAGTCCCTGCTTAGACTGTTGCCCCCGCGACCCAGACCCGGATAAGCGGAAGAAACTAGATGGATGGATAAACCAGGACTAGACCAGGACTAAACCAGGACTAAACTAGAAGTGAACCAGAACTGAACCAGAACTGAACCAGGACTAAACCAGGACCAAACCAGGTCTAAACTAGGACTAAACTAGGACTAAACCAGGTCTAAACCAGGCTGTGGTCCCTCCTGTGAACAGCTGCAATAGAGCAGAGCGTTTTTTTTACATTTGGACCAAAACGACGACACGACGCTGCCCAAACCTACGAGTGTCACCATGAAGAACATCGAACTGGAGAAGGAAGTGACGTCACAGTGGGCGTGTACATCACAGTGGGCGTGTACATCACAGTGGGCGTGTCACAGTGGGCGTGTCACAGTGGGCGTGTCACAGTGGGCGTGTCACAGTGGACGCGTCACAGTGGACGCGTCACAGTGGGCGCGTCACAGTGGGCGCGTCACAGTGGGCGCGTCACAGTGGGCGTGGTACCGGGGGCAGATCGACAAAATGGCGTCTTAAAAATAAGAGATTAAAGATTCTCAAACATGAATCAGTCCAAATCCAACTTCAGAGGGTCAGAGAAGAAACGACTAGAACATGGAGAAACATCTGAGGAGAACAGTTTGGAGAAACATCAGAGGAGAACAGTTTGGAGAAACATCAGAGGAGAACAGTTTGGAGAAACATCTGAGGAGAACAGTTTGGAGAAACATCTGAGGAGAACAGTTTGGAGAAACATCTGAGGAGAACAGTTTGGAGAACCAAGTCTAATTACCTCCGCCAAGGAGGTTATGTTTTCGCCTGCGTCTGTCTGTCTGTTTGTTTGTTTGTTTGTTTGTTTGTTTGTTTGTTTGTCTGTTTGTTTGTCTGTTAGTTAGCAAGATAACTCAAAAAGTTATGGACGGATCTTGATGAAATTTTCAGGAAATGTTCCTAATGGTAAATCCAACAGATGATTAAATTTTGGTGATGATCCAGAAGAAATCCTGGATTCTGGATCACTTTGAAAACTGAGCTGCTTGGCGGAGGTCTGCGCTCTCTGAGTGCTTTTCTAGTTTATGATATTTCTGGGTAATTTAGACTAGCGCTGAGTATCATTAAAAAGTTGCCGATACGATACATTCCTTGATACATAGGCCACAATACAATAAGTTTTGTTTTTTGTTTTTTTTTTAATACGGTGCACTTTCGATTCAATACGATATATTTCAAATTGATTCGATGGGGTTCAGTAAAAAACAAAGGCTAAATCATGGCTCTGATACTAAAAGTCTTTATTAATTCACTAAATTTGCAAGTTAATATCAAAAATGCTCATTTTACTCAAAACTGTGAAAATGTCAACACAATTGTAGCTCTTACACAAAATAATTTATTAAAATATACATAATATACCTAAAATATACCTACTCTTGGCGATATATCTATACAGTCCACAATATCGATCCTGTATCATCAAATTAAATGATACGATATATCGATATTTCAATATTTTTGCACACCCCCGATTCTGACAAATAAGTTTTAATTTAACAACACAAACTAAGCATTTTTCTCTCTATTTCAAGGGAGAGAAGCAAATTCCTCTAGAAATGGTTCCATGACAGATAGAAATGTGTAGAAATGCTAAATTAGTGGGAAAACATTGGAATAATACACTGAGACGTGCATTTAACTTCATTACTCTAATAACAACAGCTATAAGTTACTGATATCATGGTAAACATTAGAGGCTGTGATGGTTTTACCTTCGGGTAAGGTGTTGTGTAACAGTTTGTACCTGAACAACTGTAAAAGTGACACAACTCGAAAACGTAGTCACTTCCTGTTTACACCCACCGCTCCCAAAACTGAACCAAAACGCGACCAAAACGCGATTTGACCACAGAAAGCACCGATGAACGGGCAGAGCGGGGTTAAAACCACGACAGAGCCCCTACCTCCAAGAAATAACTTAATTACAACAGAGATCCGAAGTAAAGCTGCGCCGCTGTTCTGCTAGCACCCGGCTACGAGCTAACGCCACTGTTTTTTTTAGACTATTTAACAATAATTACCTGCCACAAACAAATAATATGTTAAATAGGTTGGGCGTGGGCGTAAAAATGTGAAATCAGTGAAGTTCTGAGCTGGTTAAAAGCGCTGTCATGGAGTTTGGGTGCGCTGCCACAGCCCTTAGCATCCTTTAGCATGTAGCCGCTAACAATTGATTTCTATTTCTATTTCGCCGCAGCTTTGTTAGCGGCTACATGCTAACGGATGCTAAAGGAGGAGTTCTGCGGCCAGCGTTAGCATGAGCCCCGGGGAACACTCACTATTCGGGGTTCATGGCGGAGTTTGGGCTTCGTGCGGCGGCTGCGGAGCTGTCGGAGGGCCGGGGCTGGAGGAGGCGCTGGAGGAGGGGGAGACGAGCTGTGTCCGACCGGGCGATGGACGAACGGGACACGGCCACAAATACGAGCGTCAGCGCAGCACTACAGGAAGAGCCGGGGCATCATGGGAAGTGGAGTTCAGACGGACGGGGTGTGTCAGATGCCCTTCCCTCCTCCTGTGTCTGAACATGTTTTAAACCGAGGCCAAACCAGGACTAAACTGGTTTTAAAAATTGCTCTTATTCTATAATAATCTGGGTTCCTGCTCCATCCTCCTGCACCCCTGTGTGTCAGATGCCCTCCCATCCTCCATGGTAAAGGGATGTGATGAGCAGGTGGATTCAGTTGAAGGCCGGGTCTTCTGCTTTAGACCAACTGGTCCTGGTTTAGTCCTGGTTTAAACCTGGTTTAGACCTGGTTTAGAATTTATTTAGTCCTGGTTTAGTCCTGGATTAGATCTGGTTTAGTCCTGGTTTAGACGAGGTTTAGTCCTGGTTTAGACCTGGTTTAGTCTTGGTTTAGACCTGGTTTAGTCCTGGTTTAGTCCAGCTCCATAGGGACTTACCGTTGAAATATTCTAACAGAGGATGGTTTTATCTTTCAGTCACTTTTTATTTTACGTTGATAGACCCAGAAATTACAAAGATATGAACTTTTAAATACTTTAGAATTTGTCTTCACATCGACTTTAATCAAATCCGCTCGTATTCGCACCCACGCCACTTATGATGTATGCCATCTTTTTCTCAGAGTTTGTCTCATAAGTTTTAGTCAGAAGACGTCAGACATTTCTGTGTGACGGAACAGAGTTTAGTGTCCAGAAAGACGATGGGAGAGCGCAGTGTGTCTGTAAGAGCTCAGACTGTAGAGGGCAGAGTGGGAGGAGCTACGTACTGCCTTCTACAGAGTGGGAGGAGCTATGTACTGCCCTCTACGGAGTGGGAGAAGCTTCGTACTCCCCCCTACAGAGTGGGAGGAGCTACGTACTGCCCTCTACAGAGTGGGAGGAGCTTTGTACTGCCCCCTACAGAGTGGGAGGAGCTTCATATTGCCCTCAACAGTGGGAGGAGCTACGTACTGCCCTCTATAGAGTGGGAGAAGCTACGCACTGCCCTCGACAGAGTGGGAGGAGCTTCGTTCTGCCCTCTACAGAGTGGGAGGAGCTTCGTACTGCCTCTGCTGGACGAGGCAGAGCCGCAGGGACACAGGTGTGTGACGCAGGGAGAGGAGAGACAGACTCAGGATGAAATGAAATCATCAAATGGTCATGAAAGAAGGAAAAGTCTGATAGTTGAACTCCCCCACAGTTGGTGTGAAGAGTAAACTGGAAATAAAATATAAAACAGCCTGAGAAAAAAACATATTTTTCACTGAATAAAAATTCTGAGCTGTGAATGACTGAACCAAATGAACAAAAACACTTCACATAGAAACTACAGCTGTGCAGTGTTGTGTGTCGTGTGTTGTGTGTAGTGTGTGTAACATCAGTGTTTTTATTATATTAAACTCATTAGTGGAAAAAATTGCATGAGTCTTAAAACGTATCAAAATTGAATCGATATCGTGACCCGTGTATCGAGATACATATCAGATCGTGGGAAAACCGTATCGTTGCGTCCCCACTGGACAGGCACTTTATTTTTGTTTTTGGAAAACGAAAAAATCTGTTGAATCCTCATGTAGCAGCGCGTTTTATGAGGCTGAATTATAAACATGTTTCCACTTCACTATAACTCTCACAGGGCTTTTGTGTTGTGCTACAGCTGCCCCGGGGCAGACCCACTAATCTGCTTCAGCAGCCTCTCCCCACCAATCACACGCAGCCTTCATTACAGTCAGGTATAGAGCGAGGTGTTTTGCCCAAAGGCACAACATTAATTTGTATGTGGATGGACAGTATAATAATAGCTCTGCTGGAGGCGCTACTGTTGTGTCTGTGGAAGGTGAGCTCATGGAAGTGACGCCTTTGGTTCACGTAACGCACCGCCTGTATCTGCATGGAGCCTGACAGGAGCCTGACACAGACCCTGGCACTGCCCCTGACACTGCCCCTGACACGGAGGTCTATCAGAGCTAAACAGGTTTATCGTGAGTGTGAACGTCACCTTTGACTCTCCCAGTGTTTGTGTGGAGCAGCGTGCACGTAACCACCACGCACCTGACGCATCTGACGCACCTGACGCTCCTGACGCGCGGTGCCCATGCGCGGTGCTGGAGCGTAGCGGCAGACGCGGCAGGAGCGGCAGCACCAGACTCTGGAGCCGCCTCTTGGATCTGTTCTCCGGCTTGGATAGTCTCCGCGGGCCGCTGTGCCTCCGCTCCCCGGGCCTGATGGATCCCCGCGGCTGACAGCTACCGGTGAGCGCCCCTCTGCTCTCCGCGGCTAAAGTTAATGCTAATGCTAATGCTAAACCGACGTCACGCACCAGTCCTGTTGTTGACGTCGGCGTCAGTTAGCTGCGCAGTTAGCTTAGCCGTACTCGGTTTCCAACACGAATCAGCCTAATTAAACGTAAAAGTGCGATAAAACACGCAATAGTGTTGCTTTATGCGCATAGACCAGGCACGGACGAATAAGTTAAGCTTGACCCGATTCACAAACGTGTCAGTCTGTGTTTAAAGTCAGATATTAGTTTAGGCTAATCGGCTAAGCTAAGACACGTTAGCCCACGTCAACAAGCCTCGGCCCTGGAGTGTTTCCCGAGTCTGTAAAGTATTATAGTCCCGTAAATAAGCGCATATCCAGAGATCTGTGTGAGATGTGTTAGTGCTCGTTTTCATGTTTGTCGTAAAAGCTGTCAAACCCGGGCTAACGCGGCATGCTAACGCAAATGCTAACGCGACATGCTAATAGCTGCGACGTCAAGGAAGTGAAGTTGTCAAAGTTTATTTTCCGTGAACACTGGACACAAACGGGGAACACGGACTCAGAATACACGGGTAAATGTTCCGTAGATGACTTTACTCTGCGTGTGAAGGTAAGGCGTGTGTCACAGCTGTTTAACACCACGCTTCGGTCAAATGTTCCGGAATAACCCTTTACATTCACGACAGAATCTTTAATGACTTGTTTTCAAACATGTCCCTGTCTGCAGTCCGTCTGTGGTAAAGGAGACACCTCAGAGCTCCAAACCCTGGACAGGTTTGCAGAAATGATGTTTGATTTTGTGTGTCAAAGTGTCACTTCTCTGGGAAGGACCACTTTAGAGAAGAATTTACGTTTTGTTTAATGCAAATGTTCAGATTTCTGAGTCCACCGCCGGCTTGTCCCTTTTGGAGTTGTCAAAGTATTGAAAAACTAATCAGATAGTCACTGCTAAAAGTAGTATCGAAACAAAAACTAATGTGGAAAGTTTTGAAACTAAACTCTTATTTTTGACAGGTATCAATAATAAAACAAAGTCCCATTATTGACAGAACTGAGCAGAACCTTTCCTGAATTGCTGGGTTTCATAAGACATCACAACATTCTATATTTCTGTATTATTTAGGGTGACCAGATAGTCAAAATTAAAAACTGGGACACACCCGGGTTGGGATGGTCAGTAAAATTGTGAAAAGAGCGCTTACATTGTCCTCGACTCACACGTGTCAGGATTTAATCTGAAGGACTTCTGTCGTTGCTTTTTTTTTTTTTTTTTGCCTTATGCTCATTTTCAAGCATGGTTTTCTGTATTTTAGCTAAAAGAAAAAGACAAAATATTGGTCTCTGTACTGTTGGTGGGTGACAAATTGGTCAAAAATAGGGACACCTGGGACTGGGACAAATCACTGGTTTTGTATAAATCTGCTGGGACAGGGGACACAGGGCTCAAAACTGGGACTGTCCCGGGAAAACAGGGACGTCTGATCACCCTAATATTTAATACAGATAAGGGGCAGCCAAAATTAATAGTTTTAAAATGCTGATTTTTATTGTAATTCAGTGAGTTCTTGGGTCTAGTCAATAACAGAAATGATCAAGTCAAACATTTGTGAATTTACCTTTTGGATATGTCATGGCAAAGTACAGTGTGATCAATAGGGAAAACTGGCCCCATCTGAGAGTCATCACATTCTAGTCATCACTTGTTCTATCCAAACAAGTACAAGAGCACACCTTTAAGCACACCTTTGGAGCTTCACTATTATTTGAGTGTTTTTTTGTTTTTGTTTTTTTGGAATATGCCTGATTATTTATGAATTACAGTTGATTAATCTTTATTCTTATTTAAGATTTTTTTTTATTTAAAAATGGCACATGTTTCAGTGTACATTGTTGAACTTAGACAGTTGTAGAAGTGTTGGAGCTCGGGCTGATCCTGTTCTCTCTTACCGTATCGTAGTTTTATATCGGCTTGGTGGCAGTTTGTGGGTTTAAGTACACGTTTTTATTTCACAATATAATGCAGAAAAAACGCCACACGTAGAAAAAAAGACAAAAAAGAAAAACAAAACCCAATCCCTCCATCCACCCCTGCTGTCACCACTTTGGAATACAGATTAATTGTACTGCAAATTAACATGCACAAAGGTCATAAAACAGCTCGACACGCATACAAAGATTGAAATATACACAGAATAGAAAATAAATAAAGCCGTCAAGGGCTAGCAGATGTTAATGATTTATCAGAAGATAAAAAGATTTCCACACCTTAAAAATTTTTTGTTCATAATCATGCAGTGTTTATCTGATTTTTTTTTTTTTTCCAAGTCTGAGATTCGAAAAAACATCCCCAATCCAGTGTGCTACAGAATTTAAAAGAATAAGGCGGCGAGCCAGTGGAGTGCTAAACGCAATCAGGTTCAGTGGCAGTTTGTGGGAAAAAGTTGAGAAGAAACATACAAAAATCCAGGTGTGTGAGTTGTAAAACAGAATCCCTTTGCTTATGTCATCACAGGAAAATCAGAGACAGTTTACGCACAAGGAAGGACTTTTTCTGACACTTTAAAGTGAGAAGGAGGGGAGAGAGGGGAGACTGAGCTGAAGATTTGGTGTTTTTTATTATTTCTCTGTAAAAAGTCAGATAAAACTCATTAAATTCACATGTTGAATCTCTGTTTATATAAATACAGTGTTTCCGGGTCCTTTTTTCTGCATGAATAGTAGTTTTTGCATGAACTGCCCCTGCTGGTGGAGTCTTGTGAGACCATTTACTCGACTTAAAGCCTTAGTTGTTTGAGTTTGCAGTTGAGGTGTTCTGTTTATTTAAGTCCTTTTCCTGTGTGCGACACGCCCAAAAGCTTTCTTCAGCTCTTGTTTGTCATTCACAGCACCAGTCCTCTCCCTGTGTGTCAGATGCCCTTCCTGTGAACATGTTCTGAAATGGGGGGGAGTTTAAAGTTCACATTTAAGTCTCTCTGATGTGAATGCTCCTGGATCAGTGAGAGAAAATTATAATTATTATTCCAAAGTAATGCTGCCCTTCAGCTCAGCTCCAGTTACACAGTGAAAGATGAGACAGAGCACAGACTGCTGTGATGTCATCTGAACTGCAGGAAGTGATGTCGTAGGGCTGTGCGGCCAATTAAAATAATGATAAATCACTATTATTGAACCCAATGAATCGAAAAAATGTGATAAAATGTGTAACTCTTTTTTTTTTTTTAAGAATAATCCTTTTAGTGCTAAATGTACGGGCTGCGCAAGAAAAAAGGTGTAATATTTGATTTGTACTACACAATGTGTTAATTCACCAAAAATGCACATGGCTTCACTACGAGTCCAACTCTGTCAAAATAAAATCTTGTAAGATATATAAAAAAAAACAGATAATATCGCAATTATTGTTTTGAAGTTTTTGCAGAATTATAATATTAAGTGGATCTTATATAATTAAACTATAAAGAGACGGTCCAGTGCAGGTGCGTACAAACCTTTTACATCAAGGTTTTTTAGAGTCATCCATGCATGTTTGAGTAATCTAGTGATCTCTCTCAGGCCCTATTCAAACCCTCCTTACGGTTAGCAGCACGAGCCTGTACGAGGCAAAGGGAGGGGAAACTCAGAGCATCAAAAACAAAATTGAAACTTATAGAACATGTTGTTTTTTTTGTTGTTCAAAACAATAAAAGGAACATGCTTATCTAAATATGTTACAGTTTATACCCCAGAGAAGTAAATACCTCCTCTTTAAATCACAATTTTCTTGGAGTCAGAACACAATTTATCAGAATTAATTCATCTAAACAGTCACAAGTAGCTAGCATTAGTATTAGCATTAGCCAAAGGTTTTTCACTTTTTCTCGCTCATATTTTTGTTGAAAATCAAACTCCTAAACAGGACCATGAACGCTCGAGCCGATCACAGGAAAATGAAAATGTGCTCTTTCCGCCATAAAAAACATGTAGAACACCCCCAGCGTGATGCCACTGCAAAGTATTCATCGGCGTGTGCATGTGTGTTGCAGGTGCTTCTTGTGCGTTGCCATGGAGCCAGGTGTGATCCGGATGTTCTCCTCGTCTCCTCCTCCAATGGACGACGTTCCGGATGAGGAGGAGGACGAGTTCGGAGACTTCGGGACCTTCTCTGCCGTCAGCGGCGTTCCCACCAGCATCAGCTTCAGCGAGTTAGACACGCCCACCACCTTCAACCAAACCCAGGCTCTGAACGCCACATCTCCGCCCGACTTCGCTCTCTCCCGGGGGCTGATCGGTGTGACGGAGGGGGGCAGGGCCAACGGGCATCTGGGCAGAGCCGAGAAGAGCCTGAAGGGCGGGCAGACGGAGGCGCTCACAAACGGATTCCAAGGAAGTCCAACGTCGCATAAATTCGCCCCATTTTCGAAAAACAACGAGGAGGACTTTGCAGATTTTTCCACTTTTTCTGATAAAGCAAATCCAGACTCAGAGACTTTAGATGACAAAGTATCCAGAGAGTTTAAGGAACACAAAGCTGTAAAACATGAAACCTCAAATTTAAACAGAACTGAAGCAGAATTTGCTAATTTTGCTGCTTTTTCAGAGGACTCTGGAGTAACATTAGACGATAAACAATCTGAAACGATGTCAGAGGAACACAGCAACTCTACTCAAAAAGACCCTAACCCCGTCCCCAACAGAACTGAACCGATATTCACAGATTTTGGCGCTTTTTCCGAAGATTGCACTTTAGAGAACAACTACACAGGGTCAGAAGCTGTGTCCAAAGACGAGGACGTAGACTATTTCCAAAAAGACGAGACTCGGACACAGGAGGATTGTAGCTCACTGAATGGGAGCGCTCTGGATGCATCCGGCTCTGTGTGCAGCTCGGATCTGGCTTCTGAATCAGAATGCGGTGTTGAAAATGGCGAGAACTCCAGATCGGCTGTGGTCCTGAATGGCACGACGGAAAAGGACAAAGACGGCGGCTCTGAGACGGAAACAGAGACGTCGTTCGGTCGGCCTCTCTCCACCGAAGCGCTGGAGGAGTTCGGAGACATGAGCACTACCGGATCTGTCCCGTCACCACCGCTGCAGGAGGAGACTGCCACCCCTACAGGAGACGAGGAGTTCGGGGAGTTTGGAGACTGCCTTAGCGCTCATGAATGTAGTGATTTGGAACAGAACCAACCTCAAAAAGCACAGGTGAGAAATTGGTCACTGTTTTTAATAATTTTGTATCCTTCTCTCATGTTCTAACTTTGTTCCTCATCAAAAACCTGCCTGAAGAGGTTTTAGAGTCCTCCATGCATGTTTGAGTAATCTAGTGATCTCTCCTGGGCCCTATTCAGATCTTCCTTACGGTTAGCAGTACGAGTCTGTACGAGGCTCCGCCCACAAGTTTACATCCCCCATGCTCCCACAGTACGAGTCTGTACGAGGCTCCGCCCACAAGTCTACGTCCCCCATGTTCCCACAATACGAGTCTGTATGAGGCTCCGCCCACAAGTCTACGTCCCCCAGGCTCCCTCTGTACGAGGCTCCGCCCACAAGTCTACGTACCCCAGGCTCCACACGACAATTCTCCATAAATACACAAAAACATGACACAAAACTGAACACAACAACTGGACAAACCTGATGTGATGCAGGAGTTTCATTAGTGCGACGCACACTGAGTGTGTTGGGATAGAGCTCTGAAGGGGGAGGGACTTAGCGATGATTTGTGATTGTGCTTTTATTAAATGTCCCATAATCCTCTGCTCTCTTTTAAATGTCCCATGATCCTCTGCTCTAATGTCGTTTCCTTGTCACACCTGGAGTTGTGTTTGTTTCATTCACATGTTTAACACACAAACCTGCAGATTTAACACGAGTTCTTCTCTCAAACTGAAAACACTCACGAAAACACACGATTTAGAGTTGATTTTAAGATTTTATTGTTTGTTTCTAAAGTTCTGGCCCCACAATCCGTAGGTCCAGCTCCAGCTCGTGGGCCCTAAGACGAGACTTAAACCCAGGGGGGACAGGACCTTCTTTATGACCGACCCCAAACTCTGGAATGCTCTGCCCCCACGTCCCAACAGCCCCCCCAGTGGAGAGTTTTAAGTCTCGTCTTAAGATCCTCTTTTACTCTGTGGCTCTTAACACCGCGTGAGTTGTGTGGTTCTCTGCGTCTTTTATTTTATTTTATTTTTATTTATTTTAGCTTTATGAATTTTAACACTTTTTATTTATTGTTTTTATTTATAATTTACTGTCTTTTATTGTATTAATTTGTCTGTGCAGCACTTTGGAAACTGTCATGTTTATAAAATGTGCTGTAGAAATAAAGTGGCTTGGACTGATATTAATTATGAATTCTGACTTCTCTTTGCACAGAATCATGACAAGGAGGAAGATGATGATTTTGGTGATTTTAATTCACCTGAATTCAAAACAGAAGAAAAAACTAAAATTTCAACAAGTGAAAGTTTTGGAAATTTGAACTCGTCTGTGACAGCGGAGAAGGAGGAGCTGAGTGACCTAACCCTGCCCCAAAACCCTGCCCAGGGTCACCACGCCGAGGAGCCAGACGACGAGTTTGGAGATTTTGGAGATTTTAATTCAAATCCAAAATTTGAAACTAATGAAAGTTTAAAGGCAGAATTCCCAGAGAGCGAGAGTTTTGGGAATTTTAGTTCAGCAGCAACAGACGACACAAACCTCAAAACACAACCGCCGACCACACCGGGTCGAAGCGCGCAGGAGGAGGACAGGTTCGGCAAGTTCGGAAATTTCAGCGCTCAGAGTTTTAAAGCGGGCACGGCTTCGGAGGCGGGATTTGGTCATTTTGGTTCGGGCGCTGAGCAGGAGGCAGAGTCCGGGTGGAGTGCGTTTGGAAACGAAGACACGAAAGACGACGGAGGAGAGACGTGGGCCGCCTTTAGGTCAGAGGTCACAGAGGAGACAACAGGAGCGACCAGCAGCGGGACAGGAGTGAACACGGTGAGATGGGTTTCCACTATAACTGTCTGATCTTCTTTTTTTGTGCAGTAGTTTTCATAAACAGTTTCAGTAATAACACGAAACGGCACAATTAAAGCTCCTGTTTCACTCAAACTCTTGAGCTTTAAGTCATGTGACCTCCTTTAAAACAGACATGGAGTTTTGGAGTTTTGTTTCATTCCTGCTCGGGATGCACCGATCCGATACTGGTATAGAATATTGGCACCAATACTGAAAAATTTTAATTTTACTTTTTATTTATACTGTTTATTTATATTGTTTTGAAGTTACTTGAGCGATAAATAAGAGCTCCATAACACATTTGGATCAGTCCTGTCTTATTTTTGTTTTAAGGAAACAAATGCTGTTTTCAGTCTCTGTTCTGGTATCGGTTGATATCGGGTATTGGCAGAGACTTAAAACTACAGTATCAGAGTCAATATCGGAACAGAAAAAGCTGGATTGGTGCATCCCTAATTCACACATGTTTGAGTAATCCTTTATTATTAGTCTGTCTACATCTCCAAAGCTCCAAACGCTCTGTTCCACCTTATGATGTCATCAAGTGGTAGTTTTCTTGTTAACAGCTCCTTTTCCTTCATGGGACCTTTTATAAATGGTGTTTTTTTCTCACAATAATCGTAACAGTAAAAGTTGACATGTTGGCGGTGTCTCCTCTGGTTCCAGGCCTCTCTGTCGGAGCGTTTGCAGGGGCTCTTCAGCTCAAGTTTCCCCCAGATCGAGGCTCCTTCTGTGGACGAGGACGCTCCCACACTCAGGCTGCTGCTGGAGCCCCACACACAGACGCACAGGTGAGGACAGGGACGCACAGGTGAGGACAGGGACGCACAGGTGAGGACAGGGACGCACAGGTGAGGACAGGGACGCACAGGTGAGGACAGGGACGCACAGGTGAGGACACACACATCTCCTGTAATTAAAACTATTCAAAGTGACCTAAAATCATGTGGGCTCAGCTGTCTCTGTCTCTTTCTGTACAGTCACATGAAAAAGTATCTGAACCTTTTGGAATTTCTCACATTTCTGCATAAAATCACCATAAAATGTGATCTGATCTTTGTCAAACTCACACAGATGAAAAAACAGTGTCTGCTTTAACTAAAACCACCCAAACATTTATAGGTTTTCATATTTTTAATGAGGATAACATGCAAACAATGACAGAAGGGGGAGGAATAAGTAACTGAACCATCACATTTAATATCTGGTTGCCCCATTGGCAGCAATAACTTCAACCAGACGCTTCCTGTAGTTGCAGATCAGTCTGGCACATCGATCAGGATCAATCTTGGACCATTCCTCTTTACAAAACTGCTGCAGTTCAGTCAGATTCCTGGGATGTCTGGCATGAATCGCTGTCTTGAGGTCATGCCACAGCATCTCAATGGGGTTCAAGTCAGGACTTTGACTTGGCCACTCCAGAGCGTGTATTTTGTTCTTCTGAAACCATTCTGAAGTTGATTTACTTCTGTGTTTTGAATCATTGTCCTGTTGCAGCATCCATCCTCTTTTTAGCTTCAACTGTCTGACAGACGGCCTCAGCTTTTCCTGCAAAACATCCTGATAAACTTTTGAAATCATTTTTCCATTAATGATTGCAAGCGGTCCAGGCCCTGAGGCTGAAAACAGCCCCAAACCATGATGCTCCCTCCACCAAGCTTCACGGTGGGGATGAGGTGTTGATGTTGATGAGCTGTTCCATTTTTCCTCCACACGTGATGTTATGTGTTCCTCCCAAACAATTCAACTTCAGTTTCATCAGTCCACAAAATATTTTGCCAGACGTTCTGTGGAATGTCCAAGGGCCTTTTTGCGAACATTAAACGTGCAGCAATGTTATTTTTAGACAGCAGTGGCTTCCTCCGTGGAGTCCTCCATGAACACCATTCTTGGCCAGTGTTTCACATATAGTTGATGTACGAGTCGTGCACAGAGATATTGGACTGTGCCAGTGATTTCTGTAAGTCTTTAGCAGACACTCTAGGGTTCTTTTTTACCTCTGAGTATTCTGCGCTGAACTCTTGGTGTCATTTTTGGTGGATGGCCACTCCTTGGGAGAGAAGCAACAGTGCCAAACTCTCTCTATTTGTAGATAATTTCTCTAACTGTGGATTGCAGAACATCCAGACTTTTAGAGATAATTCTGTAACCTTTCCCAGCTTTATACAAATCAACAATTTTTGATGGCAGGTCTTCAGAGAGCTCTTTTGAGCGAGCCATGGTGCACATCAGACAATGCTTCTCATCAAGACATAATTCTTACCAGGTGTGTGTTTTATAGTGGGCAGAGCAGCTTTAAGCCACTCCTCAGTGACTGGACACACCCCTGACTTTAATTGCTTGTTTGGTAAAAATTGGTATTAATTGCTCTCAAAGTCTCCTTAGGCAGAAGGTTCAGTTACTTATTCCTCCCCCTTCTGTCATTGTTTGCATGTTATCCTCATTAAAAATATGAAAACCTATAAATGTTTTGGTGGTTTTAGTTAAAGCAGACACTGTTTTTTCATCTGTGTGAGTTTGACAAAGATCAGATCACATATGATGGTGATTTTATGCAGAAATGTGAGAAATTCCAAAAGGTTCAGATACTTTTTCATGTGACTGTATGTATTTCTCTCTTTCATATTCTCTGATCTCTCTCTCTCCTCTTCTCTCGGCAGTTCTGTTTGTATGAGTCTGGCCTTAGCTCACTCTTTCTTGTATTTCCTGATGTCTCTCTCTCTTTAGCCCCCTGAGCGTTGGTGTGTGGGCGCAGCTGGAGGACGTACAGGAGGCTCTGGGGTTGAGGTTCCAGTGGGGCGGTTCATGCTGTAACAAGGCTCTGCTGTGCAGCCTGGGCATCGACACACGCAACATCGTAAGGACCCCACCCTCCTCTATAAACCCCGCCCTCTTTAACCCCGCCCCTCCTCTATAAACCCTGCCCCTCTTTAAACCCTGCCCTCTTTAACCCCGCCCCTCCTCTATAAACCCTGCCCCTCTTTAAACCCCGCCCTTTTTAACCCAGCCCCTCCTCTATAAACCCCGCCCCTCTTTAAACCCAGCCCCTCCTCTATAAACCCTGCCCCTCTTTAAACCCCGCCCTTTTTAACCCAGCCCCTCCTCTATAAACCCTGCCCCTTTAAACCCCGCCTCTTTAAACCAGCCCCTCCTCTATAAACCCCGCCCCTCTTTAAACCCAGCCCCTCCTCTTTAAACCCGCCCCTCTTTAACCCCACCCTCCTCTATGAACCCCACCCCTTCTCCCCGTGGTGTTTTTGTGCTTTTAAACCTCGTGTATCTGGTGTTTTTGTGCTTTTAAACCTCGTGTATCTGGTGTTTTTGTGCTTTTAAACCTCGTGTATCTGGTGTTTTTGTGTGCACAGCTCTTCACAGGGCAGAAGAAGCAGCCGGTCATCGTCCCCATGTACGCAGCAGGACTGGTGAGTGCTTCTCTTCAGGCTCAGGCCAAAGCAAATATAACGATATGGGAAAAATATGTGATAGTGGTTTATCAGACAAACATTGCAATTAGATTAGAATTTATGTTTTAATAATAGAAATTTTTTTAAACACAATTTTCAGGATGTGTTTGTACAGATACAGAGGTAGCCGTTTCTGTACAGAATAAGACCAGAGATTGGTTAATTGCGTCTGTTTAAATTTTGATCGAGAGACAACACAGACACTCCTCCTGGACAGATTTAAACCATCCCTACAGCACCTGTGTGTGTTTGACCTCTGACCCCTGTGGATCCTTCTGTTCTGTGACATTTTAAATCTCAATCTTGATCTAAAACGGCTTCAGAAAGAAACAAGAGACTCGGACTGAACCAGGACTGAACCAGGACTGAACCAGGAGACAAAACCAGGACTGAACCAGGAGACAAAACCAGGAGACAAAACTAGGAGACAAAACCAGGACTGAACCAGGAGACAAAACCAGGACTGAACCAGGAGACAAAACCAGGACTGAACCCGGAGACAAAACCAGGACTGAACCGGGAGACAAAACCAGGACTGAACCAGGAGACAAAACCAGGACTGAACCCGGAGACAAACCCAGGACTGAACCGGGAGACAAAACCAGGACTGAACCAGGAGACAAAACCAGGAGACTGAACCAGGAGACAAAACCAGGAGACAAAACCAGGAGACTGAACCAGGAGACAAAACCAGGAGACAAAACCAGGAGACAAAACTAGGAGACAAAACCAGGACCGAACCAGGACAGAGAAACATTTGAGGAGAACAGTTTGAGGAACCACTCTGTCCTTTTGACCTCTTGACCTCTGTGTGTTTTAGGGGATGCTGGAGCCGGTGAAACCTGTTTCTGCTGCGGAGATGATCGCCTCCATCGCACACACCTCCCCCTGCTCCTCGGAGTCTGTCCAGGTCTGGGCTACAGGGATTTCAACCAGTTTAGAGCGGGATCTCAACCAGTTTAGAGCGGGATCTCAACCAGTTTAGAGCGGGATCTCAACCAGTTTAGAGCGGGATCTCAACCAGTTTAGAGCGGGATCTCAACCAGTTTAGTGCGGGATCTCAACCAGTTTAAATGTTCCAGATGTGACTGCTCTCTGCTCTGCTCTAATGTCGTTTCCTCGTCACACCTGGAGTTGTGTTTTGTTTCATTCACATGTTTTAACACACAAACCTGCAGATTTAACACGAGTTCTTCTCTCAAACCGAAAACACTCAAACTAAAGGTAAAAGGAGCTGTTCACTTGAAAACTACCACTTGATGACATCACAAGGTGGAACAGAGCGTTTGGAGCTTTGGAGATGTAGACAGACTAATAATAAAGAGTTCCTCAAACATGTGAATGAAACAAACACAACTCCAGGTGTTTTTGAGGAGGAACATCTGAACACAACTTAAAGCTCAGAGTCAGTTTTGTGTAATTTAGGAGCTTTAAGTTTAGAGGAGGATCTGAACCGGTCTAGAGTTGGGACTTTATCGCTGAGATGCTCTCGTCTCCAGCAGGAGGCGCTCCCCCCGGTGCAGTTCGACTGGAGCAGCAGTGGCCTTACCAACCCTCTGGACGGTAGGACTCACGCACACTATGACATCATGTTTGTGTTTCCAAAGATGGCCTTTAAACGCTGAACCAGTTAGTGTCAAAAATCAGTATCGAAACTAGATCCTGAAACCTGGATCACTGAGGGACTAAACTAGGTCTAAACCAGGGCTAAACCAGGGCTAAACCAGGGCTAAACCAGGGCTAAACCAGGTCTAAACCAGGTCTAAACTAGGGCTAAACTAGGGCTAAACCAGGGCTAAACCAGGGCTGAACTAGGGCTGAACTAGGGCTAAACCAGGTCTAAACCAGAACTAAACCAGGGCTAAACTAGGGCTAAACCAGGGCTAAACTAGGACTAAACTAGGACTAAACCAGGGCTAAACCAGGGCTAAACTAGGATTAAACTAGGGCTAAACCAGGGAAGAAACTAGGATTAAACTAGGACTAAATCAGGGCTTACACAGATACAGTATAAAGCCACATGGGAATAGAAAAAGTTCTACCGTTTATAATGTGGAAAATCACAGTAAATCGTCTAAACAAAGAGGGTTTTATTCTCATGGTGGGATCAGAATCGGTATCGAGTCTGTTCCTCAAACCTCATCATAAAATCACAAAATGGAGTCAAAATCATTGAGTGGTCTAAATGTTAATGGTTTTAAGTATTTAGAACTAAACAAGCTTTAATTAAACTCCAGTGTAGAAATGTCTACATGTTTCTCTGACAAAGGATGGAGTAAAGTACTAAATTCTGAGTTCTGCAAGTATTTGGAGCCTTAAAGAGGGGGTATTCTGTGAAATCAAAATTTTGGAGCTGTCTACCATGTTATAACGTTCTCCCATCAAAAACAGACCTGAGGAGGTCTGAGATATTATCCATTAAAGGGAGGGGAGACTCAGAGCGTCAAAAACGAAAGTGAAACTTGGGTTAATCCGTTGTTTTTCAAAACGATAAAAGGAACATCAAGTGTTATACCTCCTCTTTAATGTGACCGCTCCTCCTCTGGGGTCATCGTCTCAACCATAGAGTGCTCTGTGTAAAACTGTTCTGTCGTTCTCACCAGCGCCACCACCAGGCCACTGTGGGTCTGAGCACATCAGATCAATGTGGGGCTGAGCACAAGGTGGCGCTGTTGAAAACTGCTGTCTCTCTGTGGATGCAACAGTTGGTCTGTCGGATTAATTTAGTTTTAAAACTACAGTAAAGTTCAAAGGTCACAGGTCGTGTCTGTTGTGATGGCTTTAATCAGGCTGCTGAGCATCTGAGTTTCAGTAACTGTTGGTGTTTGTGTGTTAGTGTTTCTGCATCGGTGTTAGTTTGTCAGTGTCACCGCGTCGGTGTTACCGCGTCGGTGTTACCGCGTCGGTGTTAGTGCATCGGTGTCACCGCGTTGGCGTTACTGCGTTGATGTTACCGCATTGGCATTACCGCGTTGGTGTTAGTTTGTCAGTGTTTCTGCGTTGGTGTTTCTGCGTTGGTGTTTCTGCGTTGGTGTTTCTGCGTTGGTGTTTCCGCGTTGGTGTTACCGCGTTGGTGTTACCGCGTTGGTGTTACCGCGTTGGTGTTAGTTTGTCAGTGTTTCTGCATTGGTGTTTCTGCATTGGTGTTACCGCGTTGGTGTTACCGCGTTGGTGTTAGTTTGTCAGTGTTTCTGCATAGGTGTTACCGCGTTGGTGTTACCGCGTTGGTGTTACCGCGTTGGCGTTACCGCGTTGGTGTTAGTTTGTCAGTGTTTCTGCGTTGGTGTTTCTGCGTTGGTGTTACCGCGTTGGTGTTTCTGCGTTGGTGTTACCGCGTTGGTGTTACCGCGTTGGTATTACCGCGTTGGTGTTAGTTTGTCGGTGTTTCTGCGTTGGTGTTTCCGCGTTGGTGTCTCCGCGTTGGTGTCTCCGCGTTGGTGTTACCGCGTTGGTGTTACCGCGTTGGTGTTACCGCGTTGGTGTTACCGCGTTGGTGTTTCTGCGTTGGTGTTTCTGCGTTGGTGTTACCGCGTTGGTGTTACCGCGTTGGTGTTAGTTTGTCAGTGTTTCTGCGTTGGTGTTTCTGCGTTGGTGTTTCTGCGTTGGTGTTTCTGCGTTGGTGTTACCGCGTTGGTGTTTCTGCGTTGGTGTTACCACGTTGGTGTTACCGCGTTGGTATTACCGCGTTGGTGTTAGTTTGTCGGTGTTTCTGCGTTGGTGTTTCTGCGTTGGTGTTTCTGCGTTGGTGTTACCGCGTTGGTGTTACCGCGTTGGTGTTACCGCATTGGTGTTTCTGCGTTGGTGTTTCTGCGTTGGTGTTTCTGCGTTGGTGTTTCTGCGTTGGTGTTACCGCGTTGGTGTTTCTGCGTTGGTGTTACCGCGTTGGTGTTTCTGCGTTGGTGTTTCTGCGTTGGTGTTACCGCGTTGGTGTTTCTGCGTTGGTGTTACCGCGTTGGTGTTTCTGCGTTGGTGTTTCTGCGTTGGTGTTACCGCGTTGGTGTTTCTGCGTTGGTGTTACCGCGTTGGTGTTTCTGCGTTGGTGTTTCTGCGTTGGTGTTACCGCGTTGGTGTTTCTGCGTTGGTGTTTCTGCGTTGGTGTTTCTGCGTTGGTGTTACCGCGTTGCTGTTACCGCGTTGCTGTTACCGCGTTGGTGTTACCGCGTTGGTGTTTCTGCGTTGGTGTTTCTGCGTTGGTGTTACCGCGTTGGTGTTTCTGCGTTGGTGTTACCGCGTTGGTGTTACCGCGTTGGTGTTACCGCGTTGGTGTTTCTGCGTTGGTGTTTCTGCGTTGGTGTTACCGCGTTGGTGTTACCGCGTTGGTGTTTCTGCGTTGGTGTTTCTGCGTTGGTGTAGATTGGGGGTCAGTTGTTGATGAAGTTTGATAAGTAAAAGTACAGATACAGGAGCAAAAAGTAAAAGTATCACATGAAGAAATCTACTTAAGTAAAAGTTTTAAAGTACCTGTTTAAAAATGTACTTTAAGAGTAAAAAGTAAAAGTATTTTATGCAGATTTTTAGAACAATAAGGTTGAAATGTAGTGATTTTGAGTATCTGTGTTGTTCAAAGTTGTGACAGAAACTCTTATTAAATTAAATGTGTTCAAACTAAAAGTCTCAACCATTTCAACAGGGAGAGGGTAGAAAGTTCAAATGTAGTGAAGTAAAAGTATCCACTGTAAAATGTACTTAAAATGTACTGTTTTTTGGTGTTTGGTAATACTAAAATTGTGAAATGAGTGCGTAATTAAGGAAAACTGTTATGTAGAGACCACTCATGACCAACACATGAGTCCGTACAGTCACATTTTCTTTGTGTTTTGGTCATTTTTAAGCAGCTTTTCAGTGTTTTACCAAAACAAAATGATAATTTATGTCTTATGTCTCTCTTCACTATTGGGATTGGTCAAAAATAGGGACATCCAGGACATTTCTTGTATAAAACTGGGACAAATCAGTGGTTTTGTGTAAATGTATTCTGGGACAGGGGACACAGGGCTCAAAACTGGGACTGTCCGGGGTAAATGGGGGGTCTGGTTACTCTAGTATTGTACTTTTACTTTTGTACTTGGTTCGTTTCCACGTCTGTCGGGGTCCGGGCCGTTAGATTGTTGCATCCCTGAGCTCTGTGCACGCTCGTAGTCTAACATAGACTCTGCTGCCTGTGTCTCTTTAACATCCTGCTGCTGTCCTCGTGCGCTCTCTCCGTGCACTCTCTCCGTGCACTCTCTCCTTGTGCACGCCCCTCGTGCACGCCCCTCATGCACAGCCAGCGGAGGCTCGTCTCTGCTGAATCTGGACTTCTTTGGTCCGGTGGAGGACTCTGAGAGCGGAACCAGTTCTATCCCAGGTCTAACCCTCTCACACTGACACCGTTCAGGCCACACCTGTCTGATACTCTGCAGTGATGTCACGCTGCCTGGGGGTGTTCTACATGTAGGCCTATGGTGGAATGTTCAGCAGTTACCTTGGAGACACTATGTGTGAGACATGTGAGACATTGGCAAACACTGCCAAAAAAGTTTAAAGAATCTGAAAACTGAAAAAAAAAAAAAAAAAACTCCCAAAATGATTTAAAGTGCACATTTTCATTTCCCTGTGATCAGAGCGTTCATGGTTCGGTTTAGTTTGATTTGACACTAAAAGGTGAGAGGGACTCACTGAAAAACTGAAAAGCATCACACCCCCAGGGAATATGGACGACACCAGCTGCAAAGGATCAGTACCTACACGACCAGGCAAACGTTTGGACGCTTTTGTCATTTGTGTTTCTTCTGGATTTCCATAGATTCTCACTGAAGCCTCAGAACTATCAATGACACACACGAATAAGCTCAAATGAGTCTGACCCCGTCTGAGAACCTCCCACCACATGATCACATTGTACACTTATACTACAGAAACTCAGAGGAACTCCAAACCATATGAGCTGTCCACAAAGCAGAGGATGGACATTCTGAGGATTTGGATATAAAATATAAAGAATATTACACTTTCTGCCTTTCCTACATAGTCCCATACATCTTATACATGATGTCGTGTGTGTCTAAAATGTAGAAAGTTGTAAACAAAGAAAAACCACGTTGAATGAGGAGGAGTCCAGACTTTTCATTGGTCGTGTAGCTCACACTGTGCTGTTTTTAATCTACTTTCTGATTTACTTCTGGTTGCTTCATTAAAAATAACAAATATTAAAAGTACTTCATCATAAGATTTTTACAAACTGTCTTCATGTAAAGTAAAGACGTCTGCACGAATCGGAGCCAAAGCCTTGGATCAGACTTTGTTCACTTTGGGTTTGCTCAGACCTGGATCCTTCATGAGCCCCTAATTTCAGCGCTCAGCAAATGTCTGTTGAGATGGGCCACACGTTCAGTCGTATTTTTGAGCCCAAAGAAGAGAATTAATCTGATAATAATTGGATAATTTGATGAACTAAACATTTTCTGATTAAACTCTGAAAGAACTTCAGCGATACGGCGAAACAATGAACATTTACAATAAAAAAAATACAAGTAAGGATCAAATAAAAGGCTCATTTAGTTTTATTGATAAAGACTGAAGCTCTTTGACTTTACTGCGCAATAAAACTGCATGATAGAGCATGTGCGCCCTCAGCTGGTTAAATGTGTGTCCTGCAGGTTACACTCCACTGTGGAACACTCAAAATCACATTCTTACAGCTTAATAATCAAAGTGCATATGACGGGTTGGATTACTAATAAAAAAAAAAAAAAAAACCACTAAAAAATACCATTCTTTTTCCAGTTTCCAGCATTTTATGTTTAATATTCTGGTTGTAAATCATGACATCACGCTGGGGATTTCCAGAACTGTTACCGATCAGTCATAAAATACACTAGGCCCAAACTCCCGTAATGTCAGAGATTATTATGTGACAAATAAAATATAAGAAAACACCTTTATGTTGTCGAAATCCTCTTTAAAGTGTCAGAAAAATTTGTTTCTTGTGTAAATTGTGCCAAACTTTTGGACAGAATTCTCCAGTGGTGGAAGTAACGGAGTAAAAGTAGTACTGTACTGTACTTAAGTATACGTTTGAGGTATGTGTACTTTTTACAGTGGGTACTTTTTACTTTTACTTCACCACATTTGAGAGCAAGTATCTGTACTTTACTCCACTACATTTTTGAAAAGGACTGAAAAGCAAAAGTATTTTTATTTTAGTCTGAGACCTGCTGAAAAGCCCCAGGGTTTATTTTTAACTTACTTAACTTTAACTTTGTGTGTAGAATCCCTCAGTCGTCCAGGTAGAATCCACAGCAAAAGGAGAAATTTAATTTGTCATCAGTTCAGAACTGAAGAAGCAGCTTGGATGAGCTGCGAAACGTATTCGACCAAATAAACTTTGTCCAGTTGACAAATTAAATTTCTCCTTTTGCCTTAACTTTAACTTATTTTATTTTTAGTTTGAGCAAAACACAAAAATATGGAAATTAAAAAAAACAACTGGAAAAAAAAATACTGTAACTCTGTCTAGTCAGTTAATTCTGTTGAACAAAATGTGTATCTGCACAAATCAAAATCACGACATTTGAAGGTTTATTGGATCAAAATCTGTAAATACTTTTACTTTTTACTCTTTAGAAACAGGTACTTTAATACTTTTGCAATTTTCAACACATTTTTCTACTTTCCTTCACAAACTGTTTCTTGATTTGTGTAAAACTTAAATTTATGTTTACAGCAGGTTTTATCACCAAATTAAGAGAAGTTCAGAACCTTCAGAACCATCAGAACCTGTCATACACACTTTGAAATCACACGTCAACAGCACAATTAAATCATTGTTTAATTCATCTTTTAATTCATCTTTTAATTCATTGTTTAATTAATCGTTTAAATCATCGTTTAATTCATCATATGGGTCTAGAAGTCAGATAATCACATTTTGGTGCATGTGATCAGAGTCAGTGGTTGGTCGTGTTCTCTCTCGTGTGTTTGGTCGTTTGGAGTGTTGAGCGAGCGTCAGACCGTTTGGTTCGTTGTAGGAGTCGACCCGGAGCTGTTTGAACTGACCACAGCCAAGATGGACGCCAACAAAATGACTGACGCCTTCGCCCGCCTCATGTCCACGGTCCAGTCCACCAGCACTACACGGTACTACTACAAATACTACTACTACAAATACTGCTACCACCACACACACACCCCTTCCACGGTCCAGTCCACCGGCACTACTACTACCTCTACTTTTATTACTACTACTACTAGTACTGCCATCTGCAGGAGATGTAGTAAAATTCAGACTGTTCTGTTCTCTGGGCCTTATGGGTCTAAACTTAATCAGGTCTAAAGCAGGACTATCCCATGTTTAAAATAAAGATTAAACCGGGTCTAAACCGGGTCTAAACCATGTTCTCTGTTGTCTGTTTTCTGAAGGAAGCCGCGGAGAGACGAGAACCTTAGTGAGGAGGCCCTGAAGGTCATCTCCAGGTTCCCAGACCTGTCCTTCATGATGGCCAAAGTCCTCATGTTCCCCACCAACTTAACTCCTCACGGGGCTCCAGAGACCGGACCAGAGACCGGACCAGAGACCGGACCAGAGACCGGACCAGAGACCGGACCAGAGACCGGACCAGAGACCGGACCAGAGACCCGGACCGAACCTGGGTCTGGTCTAGAGAACAGAGCTGACTGAGGTCCTGCTGCTGCTCGTCGCCTCCAAACATTTTTGATTTGATTATAAACAAAGCATTTTCTCGATTAGGATCCACCTGCTTCGCTCGTCTGCTCACAGCTTCAGAGAGGGACAGCTCCTCTCGTCTCCGTTTGATTTCAGCATTTTGTCCCAAATCGAGAGCTGAACATTAAACATTAATAACAGACCAATCAGGCGCCTTCTTTCCCTGAGGTGCCAAACCAGCGGTGCGGACGGAAAGGGGCGTTACCTTCACTAGCCTCGCTCCTGATTGGCTCTTTGGTTGCTATTATACAGAAGCTCAGATTTCCTAATGTGGAACTGGGCTCCAGATTAGCCGCTATAACTACAGCACGTGAGCTTCAGTTGGAGCTGAACGCCGTGGTGACGTCTCCCCTCGCACTCTCTCACCCGGTTGGACGTTTTCTTTTTGTTTTTTTCTTTTAAAAATTAAATCTCAAAGTGACTTTTTACCCCTTGTTCCGTCACTCTCAGACGCTGAAATCCTGTGTTTGCGCTGCTCTCTCTGAAGCTGTTTCATTTCAGGGACCATTCTTTGACTTCTGCAGCGTCTGTGTCTGTGTGTTTTATTTTGAAGGAGCGTGTTGTATTTGTTGCATTTTATTTTGAAGGAAACACTGAGAGGAAGCCACACTGCCTGCATCCGGCTGAATGTGTCCGAGGCCTTAGTTTGACACTGTCTTAGAGCTTTTATTGTGAAGTCCATCCACTCTTATTTTGAAGGATTTTGTTGCGCTGTTGATTTGTTTGTTTGTTTGTCTGAAGCTGTAAACGTGAGTCACTGCCGAATCAAACAGGAACACAAAAATTATGAAATTATTATCTTAAAATAACTTTATTAAATTTATAAAGAAACCAGGTTTAAACTGGGTCTAAACCAGGACTACACCAGGTCTGTCCCAGGACTAAACCAGGTCTTGGTCCCCTGTGGTTCCTCAGTAGCTCCTCAGTCCAGTTTGTTGAGTCTTATGTTTTTAATAATCATGTTGAAAGTGATTTTATTTTGTGTTGTTTTTTTTGGAGTTAATCTAAAAATGGGACGTTTGGGTCGAAGCCACTGAAGAGAAGGACTTTAAGGGACCAACCTGCTCACCTGCGCCACGCCCACACCAGGCCACGCCCACACCAGAACGCCAAAACACCAGAACGAGTGAAGAGATAAAACCAAAACACCGTCACCAAAATCTGAGCAAAACAAACACAGTCTGATGTGTATAAAGCGTGGCCCCTCTGTCTGTACCTGCTGCTGTCAGGCTCCTCACTCTGACCTTTGACCCTCTACATGACCCTGGGGTTTGTCCCAAATCCAGATCTGAACATTAAGAACAGACCAATCAGGCGCCTTCTTTCCCTGAGGCCCCTCCCACTAGTGTTAGCAACAGGTTTGATTGACAGTGTTGCTAAGCACCTACAGTGGGTCTAGACCTGGTCTGAACCCGGTCTTGGTCTTGGTCTTGGTCTTGGTCTTGGTCTTGGTGTGGGTGTGGCCTCCAGTCCTCATTCGTTGTGCATTTTTCATGTTTTGGTCGAACTACTGCTGGAGGAGGATCTGGACTTTTGCACTTTGTGAAGAAACTCACTGTGGTCCAGACTCTGGACTCTGGTCTGACGAGGATCCTGTGGAGACCGGGTCTGAACCGGGATTAAACCAGGTCTGAACCGGGATTTGCAGATCCACCTTGTGTAAATCTTTTAGTGTAAACAAGAAATTAAACTATTTAAGACAAAAGCTGAGTGAGAGTTTTTTATGGTCCAAATATGAGTTTCATATCTACAGTTTGAACTGTTCCTAAAAGTTCAGGTGTTTATTTCTCTTTCCTTTATCCGGCGCTGGTTTAGCGCCACACCACCCCGTTGGTTTGGCACAGACACGGGGCTGTATGCAGTGATCGCTCCATGTGCTGAACATCACACTTCACATATTTGAAGAGACACTGTCGCTGCTCTTCAGATACACAGAGTTTAACTACAACACAACATGAAAACGAGCCTCGTGGAGACATCTGAGCATCAGCCACATGCTGGAAACAAAAAACAGAACAGGCTATGGCCAGTAAACCTGATTTGGACTCAGCCCCACAGAGTTGGAGTTACAAGTTTCAAACAAACCTTGAATCATTCGGTCATGGGCCACATCTACACTCGGTTTTATTACATCCATCGGAAAACAATCACCGTAATGTGAGTCTGTTTTGTCAGTCTCAGACGTAGATGGGCATGAGCTCCGAGAGCTTTAGTCTGGTACAAAGCATCTCTTCAATGTTTCTGTGATAAATGCCCCTGTACATGGTCCCTGTGAAATAAACTACACCATGTTCCAAATGATTCTGCAAACAGTTTGAGTGTCAAAGGTCAAATGTTTAGTTCCCAGTGAAACTCATGGATGATCTTGTGTCTCACACACCTGAGCCAATGTTCCAGACAAACACATCGGATTAAGAGAAAAGCTGCAAAAACACCAAAGCAGCAAACAGGTATTTGAAGCTGCTGGTGCCTCTGGAGTCCAGAGAACATCAAGGTGTAGGATCCTCCAGAGGTTTGCAGTTCTGCATAAACCTTCTATTGGACCACCCTTAAACAAAGCTCACAAGCAGAAACGGCTCCAGGGGCCCAGAAATACATGAAGACTCATTTTCAAACAGTCTGTTCACTGATGAGAGCTGTGAACCCTGGATGGTCCAGATGGATGGAGTGGTGGACGGTTGGTGGACGGACACCATGTCCCAAGGCTGTGACGTCAGCGAGGAGGTGGTGGACTCATGTTTTGGGTCAGAATCATGGGGAGAGAGCTGGTCGGGCCCTTTAGGGCCCCTGAAGGTGTGAAAATGACCTCTGTAAAGTATGTGGAGCTTCTGACTGAACACTTTCTTCCACGGTACAAAAAGAAGAACCGTGTTTTCTGTAGTAAAATCATCTTCATGCAGGACAGTGCTCCATCTCATGCTCTGAGGAACACCTCTGCATCATCAGCTGCTATGGGCATAAAAGAAGAGAAACTCATGGTGTGGCCCCATCCTCCCCTGACCTCAACCCTATTGAGAACCTCTGGAGCTCCTCAAGTGAAAGATCTATGAGGGCAGAGGCAGTTCACCTCCAAACAGCAGCTCTGGGAGGATATTCTGACATCCTGCAAAGAAACTCAAGCACAAACTCTCCACAAACTCACAGTTCAGTGGATGCAGAATTGTGAAGCTCCTGTCAAATAAGAGTCCAATGTTCAAATGGAACTGGACCTGTTCAGATGTTTGGATTAAAGAACTTTTGATTTCAGTAATATGCAAATGCTTCTGACTGAAAAATAAACTAATGAACATTTTCAGTTCTTTACAACAAGAACATGAAACTCTGTGGTGCAGAATAATTTGGAACAGTGAATTTAAGTTTTTATTTTTGATAAAATCCTGTTTTCATTGGGAGTTTTGTTCAACATTTGAATTGTTCTAAAGGCTGAGGATTTGAAAATGATGAAGACTGAATTTATATCAACAATTTGACAAAATCAGAGAAAAATATCATTTGCATAAGAATTTGGAACACAGTGTAAACTAAATAATCCAAACCAAAGATGATCTGACTCGTCATGTAGCGGCTGTGTGTCTGTGTCCTGCTCGTTTCTTTCTGCAAACGTGTGAAATCCAAACGAACAAAACCTGAACACGGCCCAGTCGGGTCCAGACCCTCCCTTTTGTTTGGTCTGGATTTTTACTCGTGTTTAAGTCCCAAACAGACGAGTGCGGACCCTCCCTCCCTCTGCTGTTACAGGAAATCACACTGAACCGGGAAACTCAGTCTGTGTTTGCTCAACGGCACCTCAACAGCTTCAAACCCTCAACAGGTGAGTGTTACAAGGCCCACTACTACTGCTACAGCTACTACAACTAATACTGCAATTACTACAACTGCTGCTACAGTTAGTACTACAGTTACTACTACAAGTTCTTCCATTCCTCGTCCTCCTCCAGGCCCATCCTCTTCTAACCCAAACCCTAACCCTAACCCTCACACACTTGTACTTTGACCTTCAGTGTTTTTGTCATTTAAATCCACTCAAGTTCAAACATAATTTGATTAATTTGTTGATTCCACTTTAGTTTTACTCAAACAGATGAGGATTTGAAAATCTGGAGAAGAACAAGAGCAGATCTATGGAGCAGTGTGACGTGTGCTCTGAGCCCAAGCTGAAGGCCCTCAAGTCCTGCCTGGTGTGTCTGTTCTCCTTCTGTGAGAGCCACCTCCAGCCTCATCTCACAGTCTCTGGGCTGAAAAGACACCAGCTGATGGAGCCTGTGGAAAACCTGGAAGACAGGATGTGTCCCACACACCAGCGCCCCCTGGAGCTCTTCTGTGGCACTGATGAGAAGATCCATCAACAGGAAGGGACTGATCAGTCTGAGCCCTGAGAATGGATTCTGGAGCATTCTTTTGAGAAACAAAGATCAGTACAGAGCTTGTACAGACCCTTTTCTCCGTGTGTCTCCTCAGCTCCTCAGAAGGTCGGGGTGTTTGTGGACTATGAGGAGGGTCTGGTCTCCTTTTATGATGCACATTCTGCAGATCTCCTTCACTCCTTCACTCCTTCATTTGCCGTGATGCTCAACACACCTTTATCCCCTCGCACATAAACACTTTACACATTAAAAACATTACTTCATCTTGTATTTTGCACATATAATTTTGGTCAATGTAACAAAACCTGAAATAAATCCCAAAATCTGGAGTTTTCAAAGACACACAAAAATGAACTGACGGAGCTGCAAGAAACACAAATGTTCAGATGATTTCAGATTTTCTCAAAGCTTTTGTCACTTTAGAGTCTAAAGTTTAGACTCTCTGAAGGAAGAAACTGTTAGAACAGAAATAACACCGGGTTTGAAGTGCGCATGCGCCAGCAGTTTCCGCCGGAACAAGACGAACTCCGGGAGGACAAGATGGCGGCGGGACTTTCAAATGTTTTACACAAAAATCTGAAATATTCACCAAAACCTCCACAAAACCTCCACAGAACCTCCACAGAGTGTGTCCAAACTCTCCCCACACCAACCCCCGCAGCGCGCAGGCACCGCGGCCCTTAGTCCCCCGGGAGAGACACCGGGAGAGCGGAGCCATGAGCGGGGCCAGACCCAGGACCAACCGCCTCAGCCGGAGCGTCAGACAGAGCCAAGCCGCAGAGAAGAGCTCCTCCGCCGGCGACGAGACCGCGCAGACCCCGGGAAGGCGCGGTGAGTCCCGGGGTGGGTCCCGGTGGGGGTCCCGGTGGGTCCCGGGGTGGGTTTATAGGAGGACGTGTCTGACGCTGTTTGACCGTTAGGCCGTTAGTTTAATGAGACTCGGTCATAATTAAACTGTTTAATTACCTCCGCCAAGGAGGTTATGTTTTCGCCTGAGTCTGTCTGTCTGTGTGTCTGTTTGTTTGTTTGCAAGATAACTCAAAAAGTTATGGACGGATCTTGATGAAATTTTCAGGAAATGTTCCTAATGGTAAATCCAACAGATGATTAAATTTTGGTGATGATCCAGAAGAAATCCTGGATTCTGGATCATTTTGAAAACTGAGCTGCTTGGCGGAGGTCTGCGCTCTCTGAGTGCTTTTCTAGTTTATAAATGTAAATGAAATATAAACAAACAAAAACACCTGGAGTTGTGTTTGTTTCATTCACATGTTTGAGGAACTCTTTATTATTAGTCTGTCTACATCTCCAAAGCTCCAAACGCTCTGTTCCACCTTGTGATGTCATCAAGTGGTAGTTTTCAAGTGAACAGCTCCTTTTACCTTTAGTTCAGTAGAGATCGACAATTCCATGACTGAAATGATCCAAATGATTCTAGTGAAGGTGTGTGGAGTTTAAAAACACAGTGGAGCACTTCCTGTATCACCACATGATGACATCACAAGGTGGAACAGAGTGTTTTCAGTTTGAGAGAAGAACTCGTGTTAAATCTGCAGGTTTGTGTGTTAAACATGTGAATGAAACAAAACCAGGTGTGTTTAGTCCTGGTTCAGTCCTGGTTTAGTCCTGGTTCAGTCCTGGTTCAGTCCTGGTTTAGTCCTGGTTCAGTCCTGTTTAATCTTCCTCTGGTCGTCTCAGGTCAGACCATGGTCCGGTCCAGACTTGGACTCAGCGCGGACTCGCCCCAAAACGAGTCCTTCAGCGCAGACGTCCACCAGGACATCGTCTGGGACACCACCTCCCCGTCCCCTCACAGACTCGGTAAGACTGGACCTGGTTTAGACCTGGTTTAGACCTGGTTTGGTCCTGGTTTAGACCTGGTTTAGTCCAGATTTAGACCTGGTTTGGTCCTGGGTTAGACCTGGTTTAAACCTGGTTTAGTCCAGATTTAGACCTGGTTCAGTCCTGGTTTAGTCCTGGTTTAGTCCTGTTTTTGTCTGTTTCAGGTAAACGTGGGCGAGTCGTTGGACCGGTGACCATCTCAGACATCGTGAACCGCATCGCTCCAGAGGTCAGATGCCCTCCCGTCCTCCTGTGTGTCAGATGGCCTCCCTCCCTGTGTGTCAGATGCCCTCCCTCCCTGTGTGTCAGATGCCCTCCCGGCCTCCTGTGTGTCAGATGCCCTCCCTCCCTGTGTGTCAGATGCCCTCCCGTCCTCCTGGTTGTGTTAGACAGATGTTTAAAAGTGCGTTGCTCATGTGTTGGGTCAGAGCGGTCGTCCTCGGGTCCTGGAGCCCGCTCTGCAGCAGTGGATCGGAGACAGCGCCACCATCCCCTGCACCCCGGAACTACAGGCTCCCAAACCCAAGAAAAAGTCCCCCAGGTACACAACACACAACACACACACAACGCACACACACACACACACACACACATATACACACAAATAAACACACACACACAACACACACAACGCACACACACATATACACACAAATAAACACACACACACAACGCACACACACACACACACACACACATATACACACAAATAAACACACACACACACACACACACACATACACACAAATAAACACACACACAACGCACACACACACACACACGCACACATATACACACAAATAAACACACACATACACACAAATAAACACACACACACAACACACACAACGCACACACACATATACACACAAATAAACACACACACACAACGCACACACACACACATATACACACAAATAAACACACACACACACACACATACACACAAATAAACACACACACAACGCACACACACACACACACACACACATATACACACAAATAAACACACACATACACACAAATAAACACACACACACAACGCACACACACACACACATATACACACAAATAAACACACACAACGCACACACACATATACACACAAATAAACACACACACAACGCACACACACACATATACACACAAATAAACACACACACACAACACACACAACGCACACACACATATACACACAAATAAACACACAACACACACCATGGAACATTCCAGACAAAGCAATAACATCTCTATGGAGACAAGCAGGTGATGGATCCTCCTCCAGAGAAGTTCCACAGTGCAGCTTTAAGGCCATGTTCCTGATTGGCTCTTTGGTTGCTATGATACTCATAATGGGAATCTGTGACGTCACATTCAGGACACGTCTGTTATTCTGCGTTCAGACCACGGCGTCAAGGCGTCCTTACATGCAAAGTCTATGAGGACGTGCGTCTAGGGCTTCCTGTGTTTTTGTGGCGCGTCTTCAGGCATCAGCGCGGCAAGAATCTGGCATCAGCCAATCAGGGACGAGTATCCAGCGACGTAGCGACGTTATGATCCGGAGAAGAAGACGAAAGAGAAAGACCCGGAGCCACAAACACCAGAACAAGAAATCTACCGAGGATTAGCCGAGGATAAATATATACACACCACAACCGCCGCCGCCGATCGCCAGGACTGAACCAGGACTGGACTAGGACTGAACCACGACTAAACCAGGACTGGACTAGGACTGAACCACGACTAAACCAGGACTGAACCAGGACTGGGCCAGGACTGGACCAGGACTAAACCACAGGACTTAACCAGGACTAAACCAGTGTCATTAGCGGAGTATAAATCTATACACGCCGCCGAGCCAATCGCCTCCGCTGATGTGTTTGTAATAAATCCACTAAAGTCTCTCATCCTGGTCTGCCATCGTTCCAGGAAAAGACGGGTAAATAGCACTTGCTTCCAGGGCAACAGACGACCTGGACACGCGTCAAGTATTTTTCTCCCGTTCGTCCCCAGTGTCCACAGACCCTCATGCTGCGTCCAGCGCACTTTTTGACGCCCCGGTCTGAACGCGGCATGAGAGTCTGTGGTCTGATCCCTTCATCATCACAAACCTTAAACACTTCCCTTTGTGTTTCAGGCCAAACGGAGTGGACGGTCTGCTGAAGCTGGCCAGACAGTTTGACTTCAACATGCTCCACGAGACTCACACAGACCAGGACCTCGACCCAGACTTACACTCAGACATAAGCACCACCCAGAACCCAGCCCAGAACCCGGGTCCAGACTGGGTCTCGGATGAAGACCTGGACGTCCTGTTTGACCGCTCCACACAGGGCGTGAGTGGAGCTTTCAGTCAGGGTTTAATGACTCCAAACGTGAACCAAAACTGCAGCGTGAGCCGACCAAAAACACCGGACGATTTTCAAAGTAAATCTGCCGTGAACGCTTCAGGCGCAAAAAAAGAGCTCAGGAAAAGTCAAGCAAGTTCTTCCAGTTTGCAAAAAGAACCGATTCCTCCGAGACTCGAACCAAATCCCACCAAGAATCTGTCCCACACTCCGCTCCAACACTCCGCTCCAAAATCAGAAAAACAAAATTCTCAAAACAAAATCTTCAAATTTAAGTCTTTGTCAAACACCAAATCTGATGGGAATTCACCCAAAATCACGTCTCCGGTTCAGAATTGTGACTTCGATGACTGGGCAGACGATGATTTGATGGAAGATTCACTTCTGTTGGAAATGGCGCCGAATCCGTTCGGTTTTCCATTGCCGAAATCCACGTCGATGCAGAAAAACGGCGGGAAAACAGACGGACCGAGGCAGACATTTGCTCTGACCGCGAATATGAACTTTTCCTCAAACTTGAACGTGAGACCTGACACTGATGGTGATTTTAGGAAAACAATGGAACAAATGCTGTCAGATTTTAATGTGGGTATGACTGGAAATTTTCAATGGAAAACTGATGTCATTTACTCAAATTCAACAATGCAACAAAATAAGACTTCAAAAACTCTTAAGGAGAATTATCATAGAAATACTGGTTCAAAATGGAGCGAAGCAAAACAGCCAGCAGGTTTTTCAATTCCCCAAAACGATTATAGCTCAAAACACGCTCAGAATGAGTCCAAGTGTTCAGTCCAAGTCTCTCAAAACAACAGTTCAGCCTCAACCAGAACACGAGGAGTTCATTCAGGAACGGGCCAGAGATCAGAGGATGTGTGGGTATCGAAACGCATGCCGGGCAACCCAAGTCGAAATACAAACGATTTCAGTAAAACGTTGTACGGTTTCCATAGCACCTGCACGATAAAAAGTAATTCAAATTCTGTGTTCCAAAACGGTGAAAATCTGAGACCGACAGAGAGAGCTCCTTCAAATCCAGATGACTGTTTTGGAGACGATCTCGACGCCATTTTCTCATCTGACCCGATTTGGGACGATCCCGAAGACGATGATCTTCTGTGTGAGCTGTGTGAGGACGTGGAGAGCCAGATACAAAATACAGCCAATCAGAGCCAAAGGGCGTGGCAGACGGCCAATCAGAGCCAGAGGGCGTGGCAGACGGCCAATCAGAGCCAGAGGGCGTGGCAGACGGCCAATCAGAGCCAGAGGGCGTGGCAGACGGCCAATCAGAGCCAGAGGGCGTGGCAGACGGCCAATCAGAGCCAGAGGGCGTGGCAGATGGCCAATCAGAGCCAGAGGTTTGGACAGGTGAGCAACCAGAACCAGCAGATGGAAAAAACCCATCAGATGCTTCAAAAGGAACAGACGATAAATCAGAAGCAGAGAACATGGCCTACAACCAATCACAAGGCTGTATCAGGACAGAAGGCGGGACATTGGGTCAATCAGATGAGCAATGCCGGACTGGGGACCAATCAGATGCCTCGGACAGGACCAGGAGCCAATCAGACATGGAGCAGCTCTGGAGGTGAGTAGAGGAAGAGGTCCTGAGCTCAGGTCGGGTTTGTCGCGTCTCCAGACCGTAGACCGTATAAAGAAGTGGAGTGAGGGAGTGTGACGTCACACTGTCAAAGAAGGCGCCTGATTGGTCTGTTTTTCATGTTGTTATTATTAATGGGCCCATGCTCACTTCCTGTTTGGAATGTGGTCACTGGCGGGTCCGAGAAGTTCAGAGAGATGTACAGTCCTAGGGTAGGAGTGTGCAAAAATATCAAAATATCGTATCGCTTAATGTCATGATACAGTATAGATATCGGGGGCTGCTGTATGTATTGAACCGTGTCAAATTGATTTGAAGTATATTGAATCAAAAATGCACTGTATCGAGGTATGTACCGTATCGTGGCCTCTGTATCGAGGTATGTACCGTATCGTGGCCTCTGTATCGAGGTATGTACCGTATCGTGGCCTCTGTATCGAGCTATGTACCGTATCGTGGCCTCTGTATCGAGCTATGTACCGTATCGTGGCCTCTGTATCGAGCTATGTACCGTATCGTGGCCTCTGTATCGAGGCATGTACCGTATCGTGGCCTCTGTATCGAGGCATGTACCGTATCGTGGCCTCTGTATCGAGGCATGTACCGTATCGTGGCCTCTGTATCGAGGCATGTACCGTATCGTGGGCTCTGTATCGAGGCATGTACCGTATCGTGGGCTCTGTATCGAGGCATGTACCGTATCGGGGCCTCTGTATCGAGGCATGTACCGTATCGGGGCTCTGTATCGAGGCATGTACCGTATCGGGGCCTCTGTATCGAGGCATGTACCGTATCGGGGCCTCTGTATCGAGGCATGTACCGTATCGGGGCTCTGTATCGAGGCATGTACCGTATCGGGGGCTCTGTATCGAGGCATGTACCGTATCGGGGCTCTGTATCGAGGCATGTACCGTATCGGGGCCTCTGTATCGAGGTATGTACCGTATCGTGTCCAGGCTGAGGTCCACAGTCCGAATGTCGTTGACTCCACCGTGACGGTGTCCTCTCCTCACAGCGCTGCAGCAGATCCAGGACTTCACCTTTAAGAGACCCGCCACAGTGCCCCCTGCTGGACCCCCAGGTGAGAGGGGAAGTTCCAATCAGCCCCACATCAAACCTGCACGTAGTTTTACCCTACTGATGTTGTGTTGTTGCAATAGTAATCCTATATATATATATATGTATGTATGTATGTATGTATGTATGTATGTATGTATGTATGTATGTATGTATGTATGTATGTATGTATGTATGTATGTATGTATGTATGTATGTATGTATGTATGTATGTATGTATGTATGTATGTATGTATGTATGTATGTATGTATATATATATATATATATATATATATATATATATATATATACATATACATATATATATATACATATACATATATATATATATATACATATACATATATATATATATATATACATATACATATATATATATATATACATATACATATATATATATATATATATATATATATATATATATATATATATATACATATATATATATAATATATATACATATATATATATAATATATATATATATATATATATATATATATATATATATATATATAATTTTTTTAATTCTGAATTTAAGTTACTGAAATTTCAAGTGTACATTTTCAAAGTGTTTAAAATTCAATATAAAAAAAATCAGTTTAAATATTCAGCACCTCAAGTCCTCAAATTTAGCAGTCAAAATTCAAAGTGTAAAATTCACAGCAAAGATCCAAGACGCCAAGGCAGAATCAATCGATCCTGTGTGATCCGATCGAACTTAGTAACAAACAGGAAATGGTGCAGTGAAGCGATCTGATTGGTCAGAATTCACCTCATCAAAACCTCATCTCTTTTATTTGTTAAGTGTAAACCCCGCCCACAGATGAGAACCATTAGGAAACAGCCTCTGTCCTCCTCACTCACAGGATCGATTGATTCTGCCTTGGCGTCTTGGATCTTTGCTGAGAATTTTACACTCTGAATTTTGACTGAAAATATTTGTGCTGAATATTTAAAAGGTAACATTTTTATTTTGAATTTGAAACATATTGAAAATCTACACTTAAAATTTCAGCAACTAAAATTCAGAATAAAAATAATTCAAACATCTTTTTTCAGAGTTAAAAAATTCAAAGTGAGAAATTCAACGGCGTTTAAAATTCAAAAGATGATGTAACAAATGATCTTCCAAACTGCACAGCGTAAGCACTTTAAACCTGACTAAATGTATTTCTGTATTTGTCGTTTTAAAGGTGCGACTAAATGTTCAGCTGCAGAGATCGAGTTAAAGAAGCAACAGGCTCTGGAGAGGAGACGACTGCGCTTACAGGCCTCCAGCACCCGGCCAATCAGCAGCCAGCTCACAGGAAACTGGCCAATCAGCAGCCAGCTCACAGGAAACCGGCCAATCAGCAGCCAGCTCACAGGAAACCGGCCAATCAGCAGCCAGCTCACAGGAAACCGGCCAATCAGCAACCTCCGTGCGCCGACGTGAGTTTGAGGAGGGACTGATCAAAACTCTTGTACAAAATACTCGCTTGAAGTTTTATGGGCAAAAACGAGTACAGTGTGAATATTTGTGAATAATTTAATGTCTGGAGAATTGACCCCGATAGAAAAACCTTTGTCTAGTTTTATTGTGTCTTAATCTGTAAAATAACGAAGACAAACGCATTTCACATGTGATGTTTTATTTACAGCTTTGCACCAGTTTAATTATGAACATTTTAAATAAAAAAACACTTTTGTTTTATCAATAGAATCTGTTTATAGAGCGCTTTGTTTTCCTCATGATGGTGCAGAGGAGGACAGTGGACATAAGGTACAGAGGAGGACTGGACATAAGGTACAGAGGAGGACAGTGGACATATGGTGCAGAGGACAGTGGACATAAGGTACAGAGGAGGACAGTGAACATAAGGTACAGAGGAGGACAGTGGACATAAGGTACAGAGGAGGACAGTGAACATAAGGTACAGAGGAGGACAGTGGACATATGGTGCAGAGGACAGTGGACATAAGGTACAGAGGAGGACAGTGAACATAAGGTACAGAGGAGGACAGTGGACATATGGTGCAGAGGACAGTGGACATAAGGTACAGAGGAGGACAGTGGACATAAGGTACAGAGGAGGACAGTGGACATAAGGTACAGAGGAGGACAGTGGACATATGGTACAGAGGAGGACAGTGAACATAAGGTACAGAGGAGGACAGTGAACATAAGGTACAGAGGAGGACAGTGAACATAAGGTACAGAGGAGGACAGTGGACATAAGGTACAGAGGAGGACAGTGAACATAAGGTACAGAGGAGGACAGTGGACATAAGGTACAGAGGAGGACAGTGGACATAAGGTACAGAGGAGGACAGTGGACATATGGTGCAGAGGAGGTGATGTGTTCTGTCTAAAGTCTAACTTGAGTAACGGGTTCAGACAGAGCAGTGCTTCTGATTAGCTTCATGGCCCTAAAAGCGTTTATTTTCGTTCTTGGTTTACTCTGTTGTATAATGTCTGGGTCAATGAAACTTTTACTGCTTTACAAACTCACTGTGTTCCCAGTTGTGATGTCATGATGTGCAACCAGGAAGTCAAATCTGAAATTTAAAAAAAGCCAAACAGGGTTTGTTCTGCAGGTTACCGCGGCGATGATCTTTAGCTTTACTAATCCCCAGAGGATCCGAGCGATTGCTTCCGGGTGTCAGAGGGCGTGGCGGTCTCAGCTCGGCGGCGGCCAAACCGCTTATGAGGGACAGGCTCAGCTCGCCGCCTCCCAAATCTCTTGGGAGGGGCCGTGGCCAATTCGACTTTCCTCCCACCGCTGTCCTGAGAAGGCGCCGCTTGTTCCTCTGCGGCCGTCGGCATGGTGATGATGACGAGGGGGGCGGAGTTCTTTCCGTCTCTGGTCCCGGGGCTGAGGAAGGGCATCAGGTCCTCGGTGAAGTCGCAGCCGCCGAAGGAGAATACGATATCGCCCGTGTCCGCGTCGTGGAAGGAAACCACACCCTCCATGTGGTCTACGAACACGCCCACGTTCTGTAGGGGTTGCCGCGGAGACAGAGGGACCGGCGCCTCGTCCAGAGCGCGGTACCGCCCCCCCTCCCCGAGCTCCACCGCCCACGCCCCGGCACTCGGCTTTAGTGCCACCTTCTGGTTCCTGTCGACGGACGCTGTGACCAAACCGATCTCCCACTGCGTCTTCTCCTCCACCTGGACCTCGAAGTAGAACCTGCCAGAGGAGAACGCCGGCCTCCCCACCACCGAGCAGCTTTCTGAGAACCTCTCGATGTTCTAGGCAAGAGCCAAAATAACTGTGATTAAAAGTAATATCACGATAATTAAAGGTCCTATATTCACACATGTTTGAGGAACTCTTTATTATTAGTCTGTCTACATCTCCAAAGCTCCAAACGCTCTGTTCCACCTTGTGATGTCATCAAGTGGTAGTTTTCAAGTGAACAGCTCCTTTTACCTTTAGTTCAGTAGAGATTGGCAATTCCAGGACTGAAATGATCCAAATGATTCTAGTGAAGGTGTGTGGAGTTTAAAAACACAGTGGAGCAGGGTTTGTGTGTCAAACGTGTGAATTAAACAAAACACAACTCCAGATGTGATTTTGAGGAGGTCACAACATTAGAACGCGTCATTAGCCTCGTTTTCTATTGGCTGTTTGGTCGTCAATCAAACTCTCTGCGTTTCTATAGTAACTGACTCTCCGGCGCGCTGGGATCACGTGGTTTACGTTCGCCTCTCACACATTCCACAGACGCAAGACGCCGTTTACTCCACCAACGCAGCGGTTCTTAGCGACTTTTTTCAACTGTAGCAAAGTCAAACTAAGGTGACTCTTGGAGATTCCTTCCAGCGATGGCGTCACTGAAGCAGATGAAGGGTCTAAAGACTGACGCGTTGGTCGATAAATTACTTCTGGACAGGAACCTTCAACAGCAATTCATTCAGCGATTCTGAACATGTAAACAAACATGATTTCTAGAGTCAGGAGGAGGCGTTTCTACTTGGGGACAAACAGTCGCTGTATTTCTCTTTCCTTGGAAAATTCTCTATACAACCTTTAAGGATAAGTGACTTTTTCTGCACATTCTGAAACAATGACAAATATTTCTGTTGGCGAATATCACAATTATATAAACTGTGCCACGATCAATTATTAGCGACCCTTTTAACACCATACACCCTGATCTTGTGTGTTGTACCTTGTTCTCTGCGCTCTTCTTCTTGCCGTCGCTGTAGTGAACCTTCTTATTGTCTTTGGACAGGACGAGTTTGCAGTGCGCCGTATCGGGGTCAAGGGTCACGTCCACGGCACACCTCCGCACCCTCTTAAGCTCCTCCTCCTGGAGTCGCCGCTGCGTTTTGCTCAGAGAGTTGGTGAGGGCAGACAGAGCGCGCGCCGTCGTCCCCTCGAAGGCGGCAGGTTCAAAGTTCACGCTGCTCCACTCCTGAAGCCCAGCAGGGGGCGTGAGTGCAGCAAAGTGCTGGAGGAAGTGGAGGGGGTCATGAGAGCGTGAGAGACATTCAGCCTCGGTGCTGTTCTGCTCCAGGTTACAGATCTCCTGCTCCAGTTGGGACAAGAGGGTCTGAGCACGTTCCTCGTGTTTGGTCAGAGTCTTTTCGATGATCTCAGAGTATTGGTCCATGCAGCTCTGAACCTCCTCCACAACTTTGCTGAAGACCTCCACCATCTCCTCCGTCTGTGTCTGCGCCTGTGTCTGACTCTGCTCTAGCACCGCTCTAATCTGCTCCATCTTCTGCCTTCGGTTCAACACCCTCCTTCTGTTCTCAGACAGGCTCTTCTCCAGTGAAGCCTTCTGCTCCTCAAACGCGTCTTTCAAAGGCAGAAACTCGTGGTTCTTGTGCTCTAGAACGGAGCACATCATGCACACGCTCTTCTCATCAGTGGCACAGAAGAGCTCCAGGGGGCGCTGGTGTGTGGGACACATCCTGTCTTCCAGGTTTTCCACAGGCTCCATCAGCTGGTGTCTTTTCAGCCCAGAGACTGTGAGATGAGGCTGGAGGTGGCTCTCACAGAAGGAGGACAGACACACCAGGCAGGACTTGAGGGCCTTCAGCTTGGGCTCAGAGCACATGTCACACTGCACCTCTGAGGAGGAGGACATGTTCTTCGTAGATGTGCTTTCACTCTGGACCTCGGTTTTGGACTCTTGTGGTCCTGAAGGTCTGGTCTCCAGGGGTTCTTCTTTCTGAGCCTGTTTCTTCACCTACATCACAATAATAATTACTTTGTCATCTCATCGTTCACCCTGACAGATCAACATTTGTAAAAGAAAATTCATTCCCCCATGCTCCCATTGTATGAGTCTGTACGAGGCTCCGCCCACAAGTCTACGTCCCACAGGCTCCACACGACAATTCTCCATAAATACACAAAAACATGAGACAAAACTGAACACAGCGACTGGACAAACCTGATGTGATGCAGGAGTTTCATTAGTGCGACGCACACCGAGTGTGTTGGGATAGAGCTCTGAAGGGGGAGGGACTTAGCACAGAGAGGCTGCGTGTGTTGGGATAGAGCTCTGAAGGGGAAGGGACTTAGCACAGAGAGGCTGAGTGTGTTGGGATAGAGCTCTGAAGGGGGAGGGACTTAGCACAGAGAGGCTGACTCAGTAAAATGTGTAAAACATGTTGTTTTGGGACCTGCTGATCTAAAGAAGTGTAAAGCCGTGTGCATGTGTAAAGCGTCAAATCACGCCGCTGAAACATTCTCTTGAAGCCGCTTCAGCCGCGTGAATCAGACTCTGTTGGCAGGTGAACATTCACCCTGGTCACCTCCTACGTCATAAAAGGGAAGCGCGGGCAGATCCCTATCTGCAGGATAATCACCTTGTTTTGTAGAGAAAACATTCTTCTATATGTGTGGAAATCCTGGAACAGAATCTAAAGTTTATGAACCTGATGGAATTAAATGAAAGAGTGCCTCCTCTTTAATGTCCCACAGGAGCCGCATACCCCCTGTTTAAAGTGACTGGTGCAGGTTGCGGTCTCACCTGGCACACGACCTGGTTGAAGAGTGGGTTGGCGCGGAGGTACGGCCGCACGCTGAAGTTGGCTTTGCACAGCGGGCAGTGGCACTCGGAGCTGCTCTCCCAGTGGGCGGTGATACACGATTTACAGAAGCTGTGCTCACACGGAGTGGACACTGGGTCTGTGAAGAGCTCCAGGCAGATGGGACACAGCAGGTGTTCCTCCAGAGCTGAGGCCTCAGAACGAGACATGGCTGAGGACAGAGACAGGTGAGAGGCAGGGAAGAGACAGGTGAATTCACAGACTAGAGTTGGGCTATTACATTGCAGATTTTTTCTCTAAAAACCTCTGTTTTGTTTTGTTCAAAAATAAATGAAAGTCTCATTTTGGCTAAAATGTGCCTTTTTGTTCTGGTCTGTAAATGAAAAGTGTAAAAGCAGCTAAAGTTCTGATGTCTCTTCTGCTTTGTGTTGAGGAGTGAGTCAGATTTAAGCCACGGGGCTCTGAGTGATTCTCGATTCCCAGGATCCTTCCTCCAAAGAACACTCTGGATCCTTCCCCCGGAGTCGGCTCCTCCAAAGCAGAGCCGAGTGTCCTGCTCACAGCTCCTGGGAGGGCATCTGGAACAGGCGCCGGAGAGAGCGACTGTCACGTGACCAAATCAAACGCCATAAAAGTGAGTTTTAACAAACATGATGCTTCTACAAATATAAAGTGTTCAGAGGAGTTTGTGTCACAGGCTTTAAAACATGAAGAATAAAGTGTGAGTGAATCTTCTGTTATTGTTATGAAATCCTTATTCACGCCTTTATCTCCTCCAGACTCGACTATTGCAATAGCCTTCTGTACGGTCTACCCTCCACCCACCTCCAAAAACTGCAATACATCCAGAACTCCGCCGCCCGCCTCCTCACCCACACCCGCTCCAGAGACCACATCACTCCTGTTCTCAAGCAACTCCACCGGCTCCCCGTACAACACTGCATTCAATATAAGGTCCTCCTCATCACCTACAAGTCCCTCCATAACCTGGCCCCTCCCTATCTCGCTGATCTCCTCTATTTTCACTGTCCCACCTGCTGCCTCAGATCAGCAGACACCAACCTCCTCACTCCCCTCACCAGGACAAAGAACCTCCTCACTCCCCTCATCAGGACAAAGAACCTCCTCACACCCCTCACCAGGACAAAGAACCTCCTCACTCCCCTCACCAGGACAAAGAACCTCCTCACTCCCCTCACCAGGACAAAGAACCTCCTCAGTCCCCTCACCAGGACAAAGAATCTCCTCAGTCCCCTCACCAGGACAAAGAACCTCCTCAGTCCCCTCACTAGGACAAAGAACCTCCTCAGTCCCCTCACCAGGACAAAGAACCTCCTCAGTCCCCTCACCAGGACAAAGAACCTCCTCACTCCCCTCAGGACAAAGAACCTCCTCACACCCCTCACCAGGACAAAGAACCTCCTCACTCCCCTCATCAGGACAAAGAACCTCCTCAGTCCCCTCACCAGGACAAAGAACCTCCTCAGTCCCCTCACCAGGACAAAGAACCTCCTCACTCCCCTCATCAGGACAAAGAACCTCCTCAGTCCCCTCATCAGGACAAAGCACCGGACCTTGGGGGACCGAGCCTTCGCTGCTGCCGCCCCCTCGCTCTGGAACTCTCCCAAAATTCATCAGGAACTCGGACTCACTGCAGCTCTTCAAATCACAACTAAAAACTCACCTGTTCAAGCTGCATTTCCCCCATAATTCCCCTGTTTTTTACAGTGCTACTTTCTACTCTGTTTATTAAGCATCTTTGAGTGTCAGAAAAAGCGCTAAACAAGTTTGATTTATTATTATTATTATTATTATTATTATTATTATTATTATTATGATCATTAAACTACACAAATAAAGGCACAACCTGGAACTTTTTCAGATGATCAGGTAAATGTGTTCACAATCCCCGAATTTAAGAGATTTGTCCTGATTTTACTTTCAATCTGATAGTGTGACATGATAATAGTGTGACATGATAATAGTGTGACGTGATAATAGTGTGATCTAATAATAGTGTGATCTGATAATAGTGTGACGTGATAATAGTGTGATCTGATAATAGTGTGATCTGATAATAGTGTGACGTGATAATAGTGTGACGTGATAATAGTGTGACGTGATAATAGTGTGATCTGATAATAGTGTGACGTGATAATAGTGTGATCTGATAATAGTGTGATCTGATAATAGTGTGACGTGATAATAGTGTGATCTGATAATAGTGTGACATGATAATAGTGTGACATGATAATAGTGTGACGTGATAATAGTGTGACGTGATAATAGTGTGACGTGATAATAGTGTGACGTGATAATAGTGTGACGTGATAATAGTGTGATCTGATAATAGTGTGATCTGATAATAGTGTGACATGATAATAGTGTGATCTGATAATAGTGTGACCTGATAATAGTGTGATCTGATAATAGTGTGACGTGATAATAGTGTGACGTGATAATAGTGTGACCTGATAATGGTGTGATCTGATAATAGTGTGACGTGATAATAGTGTGACGTGATAATAGTGTGATCTGATAATAGTGTGATCTGATAATAGTGTGATGTGATAATAGTGTGATCTGATAATAGTGTGATCTGATAATAGTGTGACGTGATAATAGTGTGACGTGATAATAGTGTGATCTGATAATAGTGTGACGTGATAATAGTGTGATCTGATAATAGTGTGATCTGTAAAATGCAGTGTAAATGCTCTGAGGCGACCAAGGATCCACAGGTGCATGCTGGGTAAAAGAGCCAAGCGTAGAGCGTGAGGCTTCGGGGGAATCTGAACAGCAGTGGGCGGAGCTCCGAGGACGTGGATTTTTCCGAAGTGTTTCAGACGCCGAGGATCGTGGCGCCCGGGAAACGCCCTGAGCCCCACAGTGACGTCAGAGACCCTAGAGCGCTGACCTCTGACCCCTGTGACCTCTGACCCCTGTGGATCCATCTGTTATAATTGAACACCACAGTTTTGTAGCGCCGAAGTCGTTTTACTTCTTCTTCTGGCTCTCGGCGAGGGCGGACGCGTTTTCTCTCCTCTCCTGCCCCTTATCTTTCCTGCTCTGCTCTGTGTCTCGTCTGGTCTAGTGTCTAGTCTTTTTCCTTGAGTGACTCTCTCCGCTCCGTTCTCCAAAACCAAATTAACTATGGATTTGATAAATTGGTCTCTGAACGCAATTGACACTATTTTTTCAACAAGACAAACAAGATCGGGCGAACCTGCGTGCCCCGCGGGAACCTACGCTGCCGGATACACGATGGACGGTTGGGACAAGTGGCGAGTTGTGTGTCTGTCAGCGCTTTCCGTAGAGGACATAGAGGATTTATACTTATTCGGAACCATGATTACAGGACTTTTGCTGATTGGATTAGGCGTGGCCCTGTCTTTCAAGAAAAATCAGAGCACCGAGGCAGCTGTTCAAAGCCCCATTTGGCTGCCCGGAATGATTGGAACGATGGGCAAAGCTGCCAATACTCAAACTGTGACTTTGAGCCGTATTATGGAAGGTTTGGCAGCCTCACACCGCACTTTGGAAAAAACTTTGGAAAACATCTCGGAGAGGTTAGCGGCTATGGATCGCAGACTGGATGGAACTTTGGCTCTAATTCACAACAGGGAAAACATCTAGGAGAAGTTTGGCTGCTCTGCACAAAGAGATGAGTAGACCTTGAGACCAATTGGACAAACAAGAGCAGTGTTTAGAATTGGTGCAGCTGCTGCTCTAAAACCAAAACAACCCAACCTTATCTTTTGGCCTCCCCAAGCCGCACCGGTCCTGACCAAGGCCGGGCTGGTGTCAGATCGCCCTGAGATTACAGCGGAGGGAGCCTGGCCCCTCCCCAACCCCTCGCAGCTTCGTACCCCCGACCGGGTGGGCGGGTCCGTGATAAGCGCCGTCATTGGATGCAGGATCCGGATGCTGTTTTGCCTGAGTTGGACTTCCTCCACACCCCTCCCCTCCTCTGTTGCTAGTCCTGTGGAATGTTGTTCTGTGTTTTGACGATGTTGCTGATGCTCGGAGGTATTTTTATTTTGTGCTCTCACTCCATACGATGCCCCGTTAGGAGCATGGTCTGGGGGTCTGGGGGTCTGGGGGTCTGGGGGTGGTTCTCCCCCCCCCCCTTTTGTTTATTTCTACTGGAATTTCCCCACTGTGGGACTAATAAAGGCATATCTTATCTTATCTTATCTTTAGATCAATACTGAGATTTGAAATGAGAACAGAGAGATTCGAAGTTCAGCAGCAGCAATTATGAAGCAAACAAAGTAATTTAGGAAGTTCTTCTCCATTCATGGACTTTAGGGACGATCCACAAGGTTGGAGTAGAACTACAGACCCACACGCAGGCGTTACAGGACTGATCCAAACCGATTCATCACATAAAAATAAAGAAATCCACAAATACTTTTAGAGTTACATAAATTCTTCTGTTCTTCGGACTTGAGGTTTGTGCAGAGACGAGATCCGAGTCGAATTAGGACTTTAAAAACACAGCGGTGCATTTAGACTTTTATCATTTAAAATGTGTTTTTCACTCACCGCCGTCTGGACACTGCACACGGAGACTGGACACTGCACACGCTCAGAGGTGCTGTGTTCTGTTGTGTTGTGTTGAGTTGTGTTCTGTTGTGTTTGAAGCATCTCTGGATTTTCAAATATTCAGTCCGACCTGTTCAACCGAGGCACACCCACAACAGCGGGAAATTATGCACTAACTCGGGACAAGGAGGCTAGGAGTGAAAGAATGTATGAGTCAGTGTTAATATATAATCATGTTTACATGACTAAGAAGTGCCATAATCAATAACCTAAAAAGATGAGAACATCTAATCAGAGTAGGGACTGTATGTATTGTAATGTGTGCTTAAGATAATCTGTGCAGGCTCATCGTGGTGACGCATGCTGACTGAAGACTGAATAACAACACCACATATTGGAGCGACCCGAGCTGAAGAAAATACTATCAGGACCGGCCTAGAGACGACTCTGGGTCACGCTGCACTCTCAGGATGTGATACCATATCTGAGCGCAGGGAGAGGCATACTAGAAATACGGGAGCGCCCCGGTTCTAGTAGGAGTTCCTGGTGTAACAGAGCAGGGACAGGGCCGCACTCTAATTAGCATTGTAATATGTTAGGGTAATAAAACTTCTGTGATTCTCCTCGTTGTCTCTTTGCAAGTTGGTACTCTAGACTTCAGAAAATGAATACGCTTACAATTTGGCGACCCCGACGTGATGGAGTCTTGAGGAGCGAGAGCCACGAGGAGAACCACGAGAGGAAAAGTGCAGTGCTGACTGGCCATTCTTCGAATCACAACTCACGTCGTGGCATTAAAAAGGTAAGGAAGGCCTTTTCTAAAAACTTCCACAATTGACTGTGTACTAAATTTGAGTTGTGGTTTGAGTGTTTGGTTGGCAGTTTAAATTGATGCGTGTTTATACGACATAGGGACAGATGTAACTTGGAAGGGGTTAGAGTCCCTATAAGTAAACATATTGACGGGTTAGAGTCCCAGAAATTAAAAGAGCAAGTACGTACACGTGTGTATGGGTTAGAGTCCCATCGGGTTAGAGTCCCAAGTAATAATGAAGGTTAGAGTCCTTCGTGTATGGGTTAGAGTCCCATCGGGTTAGAGTCCCACGTAATAAGTAAGGTTAGAGTCCTTCGTGTTATTAAAAAAAAAAAAAAAAGTAAAAAGAATAAACTAAAATAAACAAAATAAGTTGTCAAAACAGTACAAGGAGAATTAGTTGAGCTGCAACTTAAATTACAACATACTCAGGGTCAATTGGAAGAAGCATTAAAAAGTGCAGAGAAGCACAGAGAAGCTGATGTGAAAGCAGAAGCAATGGTAAGGGAGTGGGAGGAGGCAGAGAAGAGGAAGATGGCAGAACAGAGAGGCAGAAGGGAGGGGCAGGAGTCTGTTAAACCTAAAGCGTCAACACATACCACCCCTCCATTATCAAGAATACATTTTGAAACAGATAAAGAGTCATCTACAGCAGAGAGTGAGACTGGAAATGATACTGAGGAAAAGGAGGAACTTGGCTTCAAGTCAGCAGTAATGAACAAACAGAGAGTAAACAAGGCAGCCCGACCTAAAACACGTAGAACAGTGAAGGAAGATCGGCTAGTGTCCCACAACACTCGCAGCAAAACCAGCAAAGGAGGCAAATTAGGATACATGCTTCCACTTTTGCCTACACCACACGGGGGATTAGGCTTATACCAGCCACTTTGATTTAAAGATTTGGAAGCTATGGCAGAAAAACTCCCTCCTCTCTCAAAAGGTGCACAGAAATGGATTGATGGGTGGAAGTTACAGGCAAGAATCCATTCAGAACAACCGCAGGAACCTCCATATTTTTGGCGGCCATCTTGGAGGTCATACCAGCTGAAACAGGCCAGCGACAATGTCAATGAACAAAAGAAAGGCCAAAATAAAAAAGAAGAATCTGTAAAAACTCAATTAGTAGTGATGCCACAGCAACAACAACCGTCTTCAACCAGCAGACGTGGGGGTCGTGGTAATGGTCGACGGGGCATGGGACGCTTCGGAGGCTATGGGCGTGACCGTGGCAGTCAGGGGTGTTTACCTTGGGAATGATCTGGACCATCATCCTGCGCTTTGCCATCCAAGACATCTCCGTGGAAGAGACATCGGCCAAAGAGGGTCTTCTGTTGTGGTGCCAGAGGAAGACAGCTCCGTACAAAAACGTCAACATCCAGAACTTTCACATCAGTTGGAAAGATGGTTTGGGCTTCTGTGCACTCATTCACCGACACCGTCCTGAACTCATCGACTATGGAAAACTACGCAAGGATGATCCAATGACCAACTTGAACACAGCCTTAGATGTTGCAGAGAAATACCTGGACATCCCGAAAATGTTGGATGCGGAAGACATTGTAGGCACAGCCCGTCCGGATGAGAAAGCCATCATGACCTACGTGTCTAGTTTCTACCATGCCTTCTCTGGGGCCCAGAAGGCGGAGACAGCAGCCAACAGGATCTGCAAAGTGCTGGCCGTGAACCAGGAGAACAAACAGCTCATGGAGGACTATGAGAAACTGGCCAGTGATTTGTTGGAGTGGATTCGCCGCACCATCCCATGGCTGGAAAACCGAATGCCGGAGAACACCATGCAGGCAATACAGCAGAAACTAGAGGACTTCAGGGACTACAGATGTCACCACAAACCCCCCAAAGTCCAAGAGAAGTGCCAACTGGAGATCAACTTCAACACGCTACAGACCAAACTCAGACTCAGTAACTGGCCCGCGTTCATGCCGTCAGAGGGCAAGGTGGTGTCCGATATCAACATCGCTGGGACCAACCCCTGCACCACCATCAATCCTCAGGAGATCAATGCCAAATGGGACAAGGTCAAACAGCTGGTGCCACAGAGAGACCAGGCCCTGATTGAGGAACACACTCATCAACAGAACAATGAAAGACTGCGTGTACAGGTCGCCAACCAGGCCAACGTCATAGGATCCAGACCAAGATGGAGGAGGATGCGAACGAACCTACAGCACCTCCCTATGATCCAGAGTATGCTGCCATGTTTGAAGAAGTGTAAAGGTGATCTATTAAAATAGATCAAAAGGGGGAATGAAAGAATGTATGAGTCAGTGTTAATATATAATCATGTTTACATGACTAAGAAGTGCCATAATCAATAACCTAAAAAGATGAGAACATCTAATCAGAGTAGGGACTGTATGTATTGTAATGTGTGCTTAAGATAATCTGTGCAGGCTCATCGTGGTGACGCATGCTGACTGAAGACTGAATGACAACACCACATATTGGAGCGACCCGAGCTGAAGAAAATACTATCAGGACCTGCCTAGAGACAACTCTGGGTCACGCTGCACTCTCAGGATGTGATACCATATCTGAGCGCAGGGAGAGGCATACTAGAAATACGGGAGCGCCTCTGATCTAGTAGGAGTTCTTTGTGTAACAGAGCAGGGACAGGACCGCGCTCTAATTAGAATTGTAATTGTTAGGGTAATAAAACTTGTGTAATTCTCCTCGTTGTCTCTTTGCAAGTTTTGTACTCTAGACTTCAGAAAATGAATACGCTTACAGGAGACAAGGAGGTTAGGAGATGAGGAGGCTAAGAGGCGAGGAGACAGGGAGGCTAGGAGACAAGGAGGTTAGGAGATGAGGAGGCTAACAGGCGAGGAGACAGGGAGGCTAGGAGACAAGGAGGTTAGGAGATGAGGAGGCTAACAGGCGAGGAGACAGGGAGGCTAGGAGACAAGGAGGTTAGGAGATGAGGAGGCTAGGAGACAAGGAGGTTAGGAGATAAGGAAACAAGGACGCTAAGAGGCGAGGAAATAAGGAGACTAGGAGACAATGAGGGTAGGAGACAAGGAGGTGCTAGGAGATGAGGAAACTACAAAATTGTCATAATTCTCACGACAAAGAATGAATTATTTTTGTAATAAATTAAAAAAAAAAAATAGTTTCCTGTGTTTTTGTGTGTGTGTGTGTGTGTGTGTGTGTGTGTGTGTGTGTGTGTGTGTGTGTGTGTGTGTGTGTGTGTGTGTGGTTGTGTGTGTGTGTGTGGTTGTGTGTTTGATTGTGTGTGTGGTTGTGTGTTTGGTCCGGGGTTCAGTCCGGTCTCGTACAGTCGGGTCAGAGCGTGTGGTTCTGGTCGGTTCTCAGTTTGGAAACGAAAGAGTTAAAACAATCGTGACACAAAACACAAGATCTTTATTTCAGGAGAGATCACTATATGACTCAGACATTATGTTCTAACGGTAGAACGCTCCAGAAAGTCCGTTTTGCAGAACAGAACCTTGTTCCTCTTTGTGATGTCACAGAGGGGCGTCTGAGGTAGAAACGTGTGAACAGGAAGTGAACAGGAAGTGCTTCGGTCCAGATGAAAAAGTTTTACACAGAAACTCCAGAATGTCGCAGCACCAAGGCCCGGTTCAGTCCTGGTTCAGTCCTGGTTCAGTCCTGGTTCAGTCCTGGTTGAGTCCTGGTTCAGGTCCTGGTTCAGGTCCTGGTTCAGGTCCTGGTTCAGTCCTGGTTCAGTCCTGGTTCAGTCCTGGTTCAGTCCTGGTTCAGGTCCTGGTTCAGGTCCTGGTTCAGTCCTGGTTTAGTCCTGGTTCAGTCCTGGTTCAGTCCTGGTCCATCACACGTCCACCACCATGTGTTTGTGGAAGTCCAGACCTTGGACCACCTGTGGAGACAGAGCAGAGCTTCAGACAAACGGACCTGACGGACTTTAGAACCCGTTTGTGAAGTCCAGCGGGTTTAAACCCAAAAGGACTCTTTTCAATCAGAGCTAGTGCAGCCTCTGCGGCTCAGGCAGGGAATCCTGGAGGTTTCCTGGTTTAGTCCTGGTTCAGACCTGTTTTAGTCCTGGTTTACTCCTGGTTCAGTCCTGTTTAGTCCTGGTTCAGTCCTGGTTTAGTCCTTTTTTAGTCTTGCTTTAGTCCTGGTATAGTTCTTGTTCATGTGGCAGGTGTGTGGGAGGGCATCTGACTCACGTTGCAGAACTCCTGGTATGACAGGCGTCCGTCTCCGTCCATGTCGGCGCTCACGATGCTTTTGTCGACGATCTGCTGCAGCTGCTCGTCCTCCAGGTTCGACCCGACCATCGTCTTCAGCACCTGGAACAGCTCGCCGTTCGAGATGAAGCCGTCGCCGTCCATGTCGTAGATCCGGAACGCAACTGGAACAAACAGAACCAGAATGGAACAAACGGAACAAGATTGGAACAAACAGAACAGGAGGAACAAACAGAATGAGAGGAACAAACAGAATGAGAGGAACAAACGGAATGAGAGGAACAAACGGAATGAGAGGAACAAACAGAATGAGAGGAACAAACGGAATGAGAGGAACAAACGGAATGAGAGGAACAAACAGAATGAGAGGAACAAACGAAATGAGAGGAACAAACGGAATGAGAGGAACAAACAGAATGAGAGGAACAAACGAAATGAGAGGAACAAACGGAATGAGAGGAACAAACGAAATGAGAGGAACAAACGGAATGAGAGGAACAAATGGAATGAGAGGAACAAACAGAATGAGAGGAACAAACGGAATGAGAGGAACAAACAGAATGAGAGGAACAAACAGAATGAGAGGAACAAACGAAATGAGAGGAACAAACGGAATGAGAGGAACAAACAGAATGAGAGGAACAAACGGAATGAGAGGAACAAACGGAATGAGAGGAACAAACGGAATGAGAGGAACAAACGGAATGAGACTACTCTGGGCAGCGTGACCGTGCATCTGCTGTTGACAGAAAGCGGCTCTTTGGCTCAGTGGGGAACGCTCCGGAAAGCGGAGCTTTGGTGATACTTTTTTAGTGATACATGATTTAAATATGGGTTAAAAACAGCTGAAACTGGGTAATGTGTTTCATCAGAATCAGAATCAGAATCAGAAATCAGAAAAGCTTTTATTGCCATTGTCAGTGAACACAATTCACAGACTAGGAACTTGCTTTGGTGATGAGGTGCAACATAGAACACTGAATAATGATAATAATAATAATAATAATAATAATAATAATAATAATAATAATAATAATAATAATACAAAGTAGAGGTATCACTGTTAGAAAAAGATACTTTATTATTATTATTATTATTATTATTATTATTATCACTATTTGAAAATAAAGTAAGAGCATGCAAAAAGATTAAGATATATAATAAAAAAATAAAAATAGTCAAGTATATACAGAGCATCAGAACAACAGTGCAAACTGACAGTGCAAAAGAGCAAGTGACGTGACATGACTTATTTAAAGTGACTGGTATTATAAAGTGTCCTTAGTAAGATAAGATAATCCTTTATTTGTCCCACAATGGGGAAATTGCAGTAGGTAGTACAGGTGTTACAAGTGTTCATAAAGTGTTTATGAGTCCAACGGCAGAGGGGAAGAAACTGTTCTTATGGCGAGAGGTTCTGGTCCGTATGGACCGTAGCCTTCTGCCAGAGGGAAGTGGCTGGAATAGTCCATGTCCAGGGTGAGAGGGGTCAGCTGCTATCCGGCCTGCTCGCCCCCGAGTCCTGGAGACGTACAGATCCTGGAGAGATGGAAGGCTACAGCCGATCACCTTCTCAGCAGAGCGCACAATGCGCTGCAGTCTCTGTCGGTCCCTGGCAGTGGCCCCAGCGTACCACACAGTGATGGAGGAGGTGAGGATGGACTCAATGATGGCCGTGTAAAACTGCACCATCATCTGGGCAGGCAGCTTGGCTTTCCTCGGCTGCCGCAGGCAGTACATCCTCTGCTGGGCTTTCTTGATGAGGGAGCTGATGGTCGGCTCCCACTTGAGGTCGTGGGTGATGCAGGTGCCCAGGAAGCGGAAGGAGTCCACAGTGGTGATGGAGGAGTCTGTCAGGGTGAGGAGAGGCAGGGGGGCTGTGACTTTCCTGAAGTCCACGATCATCTCCACTGTCTTCTGGGCATTGAGCTCCAGGTTGTTGCTGCTGCACCAGGACACCAGCCGGTCCACCTCCCTCCTGTAGGCAGACTCATCACCGTCCGAGATGAGCCCGATGAGGGTGGTGTCATCCGCAAACTTAACCAGTTTCACGGAGTCGTGGCTGGAGGTGCAGCAGTTGGTGTACAGGGAGAAGAGCAGGGGAGAAAGTACACAGCCCTGTGGAGATCCTGTGCTTATAGTCCGAGTGTCCGAGACATTCTTCCCCAGCCGCACACACTGCCTCCGGTCCGTCAGGAAGTCAGTGATCCACCTGCAGGGGGAGTCAGGCACGTTGAGCTGGGCGAGCTTGTCCTGGAGCAGAGCAGGGAGGATGGTGTTGAATGCAGAGCTGAAGTCCACAAACAGGATCCTGGCGTAGGTTCCCGGGGAGTCCAGATGCTGAAGGATGAAGTGGAGGGCCAGGTTGATGGCGTCGTCTACCGACCGATTGGCTCTGTAGGCGAACTGCAGAGGGTCCAGGAGGGGGGAGGTGAAGGACTTGAGGTGAGGTAGAACCAGGCGCTCAAATGACTTCATGACTACAGACGTCAGCGCCACAGGCCTGTAGTCATTAAGTCCAGTGATCCTGGGCTTCTTGGGGACGGGAACAATGGTGGACAGCTTGAAGCAGGCTGGGACATGGCATAACTCCAGGGAGCTGTTAAAGATGTCCGTGAAGACAGGAGCCAGTTCTTCAGCGCAGTGTCTCAGGGTGGAAGGAGAGACACCGTCCGGACCTGGGGCTTTCCGTGGGTTTTGCCTTTTAAATGTCTTAGTCACATCCTGCTTGGAGAGTGTGAGGGCAGTGGGGGAGGAGGAGGGGTCTGAGGTGGGCTTGTCCACAATGTCCATTGTAGTCAGTGGGGTGGGGGAGGGGTGTGAGACTTCAAATCTAACGTAGTAGGTGTTAAGCCTTTCCGCTAGTTGTCGGTCATCCACAGCAGGGGGGGCTTTGGGTCTATAGTTTGTGATCTCCTTCAGACCTTTCCAGACAGAGATGGAGTCGTTGGACCAGAACTTCTCCTTCAGATGTGTATTGTATCTCGATTTAGCCTTCTCCACTTCCTTGCTAAATGAGTACTTGCTCTGTCTGTAAGAGTGAGGGTCACCACTTCTGTGCGCCTTTTCCTTCTCCTTCCTCAGCTGCCTCAGTCTGGGTGTGAACCAGGGTTTGTCATTGTTAAATGACACCCTGGTGCAAGATGGAATAATACTGTCCTCACAGAACTGGATGTATGATGTCACTGTGTCCGTGTACTCATCCAGATTCTCTGCGGAGGTCTTGAACATGCTCCAGTCCCTTGTGTCCAAGCATGTGCGAAGCTCCTCCACAGCCTCGCTGGTCCACCTTTTAGAAGTCCTCACTGTTGGTTTGGAGAGTTTCAGTTGTTGTTTGTATGTGGGGATGAGGTGAACCATGACGTGGTCAGAAAAGCCTAAAGCAGCACGTGACACGCTCCGATAGGCCCCACTGACTGTTGTGTAACAATGATCCAGCGTGTTCTGCTCTCTCGTTGGGCATTTAATAAACTGTTTGTATTTTGGTAACTCTTGGCTCAGGTTTCCCTTGTTAAAGTCGCCGAGGATAATAAGTATGTTAATTTGTTAATATGTTAATTTCAGTCCTGTGACACACACGATCATCACGTGTCCCTTGGATTTCTCTCTCAGGTTTGTGTCACATCCAAACAGTCCTGGTGTTGAGATAAAACCTTGAATACTGTTTGTGTCAGTGGTTCAGGTGTGGTTCAGGCTAAGCTAGCGCGGGCTAGGCGCACTTTTAATGTTATTTTGAGTTCATTAACAGACACTGTGGTTAAATATGTCTGAGCAGTTATTTTGGACTTTTTTAAAGCTACAGCGCAGAATGTCCGAGTTAAAGTTGCACTTGTTCAAGTGCAGTGTCATTACTGCTGTCACCGGCGGCCGCCATTTTGAGTTGTAACAGCTAATTACATAGTTAGTACATAATAATAATAATAATAATAATAATAATAATAATATTATTATTATTATTATTATTATTATTATTATTAATGGTACAAGTTTGTTTTTGTTATTCATAAATGTATGAATGTAAAACTTTAAACATGTTATTAATAAAACAGGGAAGTAAACGACAATGAAAATGTTTTACAATAAGTTTATGTGACGAGATGAACGAGATCTTCTCCCTGTGTTCCTTTCTCAGGTTTACGTTTCACCTCGTCTCGAGATCGGGCTGGGGCTCTGCGCCTCGTCCACACGGGTTTGTGTGGATATTTATTTCATCATCATTTTTATCAACATACATCAGAGGCAGTGCGGCGCTCAGATTCAAACAGGGGTAATAAGTCCACAGGAAGACCTCACACAGCCCAGATGCCCTCCCCTGCCTCCTGCCCCGGGCCTTCGGGGCGTCACCCGGTCCAGGAATGCTTCAGACACTTTGAGCGCCGCTCCACGAGGAAAACATGAGCAAAAGGCAAATAAGATTTCGACTTACAGTGAAATTAAAGTAACGACTGATTTTTCATTTTCTTATTTTGATTTTAAATTCAAAACATTTCCTGTTTCCTGATTTTCTCTTTAGTCTTGAGATTTCAAAACAAAAATCAAATGGCTGCGATGTACACAGACCTGAGCCCCACTGAAGACCTCAACTCCTCAAACCCAAAATGGTATCGCCGTGTGGGGGTCATGTGACTTACGGCGTGGGGTCATGTGACATACGGCGTGGGGGTCATGTGACTTACGGCGTGGGGTCATGTGAGTTACGGCGTGGGGTCATGTGAGTTACGGCGTGGGGGTCATGTGACTTACGGCGTGGGGGTCATGTGACTTACAGCGGAGCTTCTGCTCTTTGGTGCCTCTGACGCTGAACTGCAGCACGCCCTCCATGAACTCTGCACAAACCAAAAGAATCAAACACACCGGGCCCTCACAATAAGAAGGTCCACACACACACACCGGGCCCTCACAGTAAGAAGGTCCACACACACACCGGGCCCTCACAGTAAGAAGGTCCACACACACACCGGGCCCTCACAATAAGAAGGTCCACACACACACACCGGGCCCTCACAGTAAGAAGGTCCACACACACACCGGGCCCTCACAGTAAGAAGGTCCACACACACACACCGGGCCCTCACAGTAAGAAGGTCCACACACACACCGGGCCCTCACAGTAAGAAGGTCCACACACACACCGGGCCCTCACAGTAAGAAGGTCCACACACACACCGGGCCCTCACAATAAGAAGGTCCACACACACACACCGGGCCCTCACAGTAAGAAGGTCCACACACACACCGGGCCCTCACAGTAAGAAGGTCCACACACACACCGGGCCCTCACAGTAAGAAGGTCCACACACATAGCGGGCCCTCACAGTAAGAAGGTCCACACACACACACCGGGCCCTCACAATAAGAGGGTCCACAAACACACCGGGCCTTCACAGTAAGAGGGTCCGCAGACACACCGGGCCCTCACAGTAAGAGGGTCCGCAGACACACCAGGCCCTCACAGAATGAGGGTCCGCAGACACACTGGGCTCTGCATTTATGTTTCTAATGTCCAGGCTGTGTTCTGTTAAACCTCCACCAGAGGGCGCCACAGTCACATTTGACCCAAATGGATGAACAACATAAAGAAACAGTGCGGCCCACGGTTTTAGAACATGTCTGTGAGAGAAGAACCACACGGACAGAACCACACGGAACCACACACTGTTGTCATGGGGAACCCTGTTGTCGTGGGGGGCCCCGTTGCCATGGGGGACCCTGTTACCGTGGGGTGCTCTTACCGTTGAAGTCGACCTCTCCGTTGCCGTCCGTGTCGAAAATGTCGATGACCCTCTGGACCAGCGGGTTCTGCTGGAGCTCAGGTAACGACATGAACTCGTCCACACTGAGCTCCCCCGAGTCGTCCAGGTCCAACTTCTTAAAACGCCGGTCCAGACGCCGCACCTCTGACACACAAGTACTTTTACTACTACTATTACTACTATTACTACTGTTACTACTACTACTCCTCAGACCATATCCACATCACAGGTACAAATACTGATGATAATAATAATAATAATTACAACCACCACCAACAACAACAATGTTATTACTGCTGCCAAAGCTCCTGAAGCTACTGCTCTTCTACGTTTATGTACCTGGAGTTTTCTGGATGTTGTTATTGGAAGACATCTTGGACAGGTCCTCAGAGAACCTCTGGCCCAACCCTGGTCTCTGGTCTCTGGTCTGGTCCTGGTCTTTGGTCTCTGGTCTGGTCTCTGGTCCCCGGTTTCTGGTCTCTGGTCCCCGGTCTCTGGTCTCTGGTCTCCGGTCTCTGGTCTGGTCCTGGTCTCTAAGCTCGTGTCATGTGACCCTCTAAGCCCTCATCAGTGACGCAGCTTTTTGGCTCGGGGATAAACATAAATCCACCTGGACTAAACCTGGACTTGACCAGGATTAGACTAAGTCCCAGCTCTCTGAACCAGGACTAGACCCGGACTAGACTTGGACTTACCTGTAACACACGGATAAACGGACTGATGTTTGACTCGTTTTGGCTTCACCACAGAAACAACAGCTGCTCAACATTTTTAATTTTATAGAGAAAAAATCCAAACAAAAAGAATAAGACACAGAGAAAAACTCAAACCAAAAAAGTCACAAATCATGAGTGAAACAAAATTCAGCGTACGAGTGTGAACTGTAGAGAAACACCGAGAGGAACGGCTTTATTTAGACTCTTTTTCTCCCATTCTTAAAGTTGTGTTTCTCCATTTTTAACTATATTTTTTACTTTTTTTTTTGGTCCCATTTTTTAAAATTGATTTTAATATTATATAAAACAATAACAAAAAAAGTAGTAGTACAATTTTTGCCCAGTTTTAGGTAATTTTTATTATTATTATTTTTTAATAATGCAGCGTCGGCAGAAGTTGTGTCCACATGGAGTGGACACTGGCTCTTTAAACACCTCCACACAGATTGAGCACAGGAACGTCTCCTCAGAGCTCCGGTCTCTGGTGGAGGACATGTCTGAAACAGAAGGTTACTATAGTTACTATCATTATAAAAGTGAAACCCTTATTGTGACAGGAAAGAGGTGGAGACATTTTATTTTGCAAAGCTGAAGACAGGATATGGTGAAGAGGAGGTGGTGTGGTCCTGACTCCAACATCTCAAACACGATATGAGGAAAAGGCCAGAGACACGGTTTAGATCCACAGTGATCATGAACAACACTATTAAACACATTTATTAACAGACTCTAGAATTTCAAATAATTGTCTTTAATGATCGTAACCAGGAAGAGGCCGATCCAGTTCTCAGAGCTGGAAAGTGAAAGCAGAGATTTTCACATCCTCGTCTGTTTGAGCAAAACAAAAGTGGAATTTAACTCAGAAACAGGAAACAGGAACAACAGAATTTACATGAGAAAATGTTTGAACTTGAGTGGATTTAAATGACAAAAACACTGAAGGTCAAAGTACAAGTGTGTGAGGGTTAGGGTTAGGGTTTGGGTTAGAAGAGGATGGGCCTGGAGGAGGACGAGGAATGGAAGAACTTGTAGTAGTAACTGTAGTACTAACTGTAGCAGCAGTTGTAGTAATTGCAGTATTAGTTGTAGTAGCTGTAGCAGTAGTAGTGGGCCTTGTAACACTCACCTGTTGAGGGTTTGAAGCTGTTGAGGTGCCGTTGAGCAAACACAGACTGAGTTTCCCGGTTCAGTGTGATTTCCTGTAACAGCAGAGGGAGGGAGGGTCCGCACTCGTCTGTGAGCTGCAGTGGGTAAGAAAAGGGTAAAAGGGGCAAAAGGGGCAAAAGGGGCAGATGGCCGGGGGGCACTAGTACAGGACACACTGGGGTTTCAGGTTTCAGGTTTCACATCATTATCACGTGTTTGGGACTTTCCTGTTCTGAAATACTGGGCTGAGATTAACAAAACTCTGTAAAGTATTTTCCACATGAACCAGTTTGACTTTAAAATTTTAAAACTATGGATCTGGGACACAACCCGACAGTGGAATCTCTCTGTGTACATATATATATATATACATATATATTCACAGTATTCACAGTATTCACAGTGTTGGTGGTCTTCAGATCGTAGAATGTGATGATGTCGCACTCCCAGATGATGCACCTTTCCATTTTCACAACTTCTCTCCTCGGACTATAAACATGTGAACAATGACCCGAGTCTTTGTTTGACACTAAATGATTTGAAAATAGAATTTGTGAAGTTCTTCCTCTGCCTGAGGGAAACATCTCAGCGTAGGATCCATTTGTATTTCATTATGTTCCAGTTTCCTTAAACACTTAGTACTGTAATAAAGACCAGAGCCCGTGGACTTTGCGGTGAAATGTCCATGTTTGTGGAGAAATGCTCAAATCCACTGGTGTTTGGAGTAAAGTCCGCTCCTGTGTAAAAGTTTCATGATTCACAGCTGAGGGGGCTACAGCACAAGTGGTTGATGCAGGTTTACGTCACTCCTGTTAAATTGAACAAATATAATCCAAACATTCCTGATACTTGCACCAAGTGTAATGAAGAAAAATGTACGCCGTTCCACTGTATCTGGGATTGTGGAGCAATAAAACCATTTTGGGCTGCAGTCCATCAAACCATAAGAGAAATTACTTCAAAAGATTTATCACTGGAACCTGCTTTTTTCATCTTAGGAGTTCGTCCCTGATTTACTAAATATAAAAAGTGTGAACAGCTGATTGAAACGTGTATTTTACAAGCCAAACAACTTATTGCACTCAAAAGTTGTAGGGGCCAAGTATTGGACAATGGGCTAAACAGATGCTGATCATTTTACCTTTGGAACGAAGAACGTATCTTCTGAGAGGAACAGAGGACCTGTTTGTATCTATATGGTGATCATTTGTCACTTATGTTGTGGGTATGAACATGTCTGAGGATCACAATGAGGAGACTCTTGAGACTCCTGATACTCCTGAGATTCTTGAGGCTCTTGAGACTCTTGAGGCTCTTGAGACTCCTGATACTCCTGAGATTCTTGAGGCTCTTGAGACTCTTGAGGCTCTTGAGACTCCTGATACTCCTGAGATTCTTGAGGCTCTTGAGACTCTTGAGACTCCTGATACTCCTGAGATTCTTGAGACTCTTGAGACTCTTGAGGCTCTTGAGACTCCTGATACTCCTGAGATTCTTGAGGCTCTTGAGACTCTTGAGGCTCTTGAGATTCTTGAGACTCCTGAGACTCCTGAGACTCCTGAGACTCGTGGCAGTGTTGGGTCTGTGTGCAGTTTGGGGGCTGATTGTGTTTTTGTGGGACATATATGTGTCTGAGAGGATGTTTTGTTCTTGTAATGTTAAAAAACTTCTGGTATGGCGGAGAGTCTAGCAGCAGCTTAATTCTCCATCTCCCAGTGGGTGAAACTTCCTCTAGTGTTAATGGAGCTCATCTATAAAACGAACACATGTGAGCGCACATTTTTACTACACCACAATGTGAACACAAATCTGAAGTCAGGTCTTTTTTCTATTTTATATTAAAATCCTTGCGGTCTCCACCCTTTGCTTTGTCTATAGCTGCAAACTCTTGTCCTTCTCTCAATGAGCTTCATGATGAAGCCTCCTGAAATGGTTTTCACTTCACAGAGTGCAAAGCAGTGACCAAAGCAAAGGGTGAAGGTATTTAAAAAATCTGAAACAAGTTCTGAATTATTTTGGTTGTATTTTTGTTGTATTATTTTGTCCACATGTCGTTCATAGTTTTGATGCTTCTGTGAGAATCTACAGAGAAAAAATCCTGGAAATGAAGAAGAAACTCCAAAGGAAAAAGTCTGTCCAAAGGTTTGACTGGTTCAGTACGTTTCACTGTGTCAGTGACGGTCCTGGTTCAGTCCTGGTTCAGTCCTGGTTTAGTCCTGGTTCAGTCCTGGTTTAGTCCTGGTTCAGTCCTGTTTTAGTCCTGGTTCAGTCCTGGTTTAGTCCTGGTTCATGTTTAAAGAAACGGTGTGAAGTAAAAATAATTGACTAACATAAATGTTTTCAAACGTTTTGACAGGAGACATTCTGATTCGTGTCAAACTGCAGAGGGGCCTCTTGGGGGCCCCTGTTATAACCGTGGATTCTATAAAGTTTATGATTATAAATGATTATGATTTATGATTATGGATGCAGCCAGTGATGTTTTATAAGGCTTAGATAGACCGTGGGTTCTGTTGCCGTGGCAAAGGCAGCGGCCATCTTGTGACTGGAACAAGAGAAAATTCCTGAAGATGTTGTAAAAACAGGGACAGAAACACAGATTCAAGTGTTTAAAGTCTTTGGACAGATCTGTGGACAGAGCTAACCCGCTAACCGCCGCGTTCCAAACAGGAAGTGTTCATGGGCGTGACTGGGCTCCATGGACTCTGGCTCCAGTTCAGTTTGTGTGTATAAAGCGTGGCCCCTCTGTCTGTACCTGCTGCTGTCAGGCTCCTCACTCTGACCTTTGACCCTCTACATGATTCTGGGGTTTGGAGTTCAACATTTTGTTTCTAAATCAGTTCGTCTTTCTAATATGGAACTGGCTCCAAATTCGCCCCTGTAACTGCCGGCCTCGATGAGCTTCATTTGGAGGGTGGGTGACGTCACACTCGCTCACTATTTCACCTGCGTTTGGTAGAACATGAGTTTAGACTTAGACAAACTTTATTGATCCACAGGGACACAGCAGCTCACAATAACAAAGAGAAAAAAATATAAATGGCAATAATAAAGTCTAAAAAAGTAGCAAACATAACGAGAGACTAATGTGAAATAATAAATGATATAAATGTAAATGTACGAGTGAAAATAAAAGCGAACAGCGGTAGAACATGGACCGTGACATAAAGAACAAATAGAACAAACAGAAAAGGCCCAACGATCAAAGGGAACATCATTAAAATGATTTGAGCTGGTCTGAGTTCTGACCGGAACCGGATACAGCCAGAGCGGAAGTGGAGGCGTTGCCATGGCAGCGGTATGTTTACCTGTTAGCCTCGGAGGAGCTAAAAGAAGCTAACAGGAGCTAAAGCTGCAAACACGGCGGACGTTTGGGGGAAAAAAAGTCCAAATATGGCGAGTACGAGCTGTGATTTACAACCGGGTTCAGTAAGGACTCAGAACCAGACTGAACCGGGACTGAACTGGGACTAAACCGGGACTAAACCAGGACTGAACCGGGACTGAACCGGGACTAAACCGGGACTAAACCAGGACTAAACCAGGACTAAACCAGGATTAACCCAGGACTAACCTGAAATGAGGTTAATTTTAAAGCGCCTTTGTCAGATTCACGTGTTTGTGTGACTCGGTTCGTACAAATCCGTCTCATTTCTTTAAATCAGTCACGTTAAAGTTTCACTGTGGAACTTTCTGCCTCTCTGCATCTCATGGAGATGTTACTGTTTCGCCTCGAATGTTCCACAGTGTTAATGATCTTTTGCAGTGGCATCATCTATATGTATGTGTATGATAGAATGTTCAGCAGTTACCATGGAAACACAATGCACAAACAAACAAACAAACAAACATAAAGTGGGCTTCATCTTTCTCTCACGGGCGCCATTTTGAGGACCGTTCAGCAGATCAAATATTTGTTTTGAATATTTGTTTATTGACAGTAAACTCTTGTTTTAGCCACCTGCTTGTCCATGGAGATTTCTACGTTTTATGCCATACTGTGGAACATTCCAGCACAACTGCATTTAAATCTACCAACACGTGATATTTATTTTACAAAAATCAAATTTTAATTAAATTAAAGTGAAAAAGTGTTTTGTTTTTTGCAGGCGCCAAAAGGAAAAAGCAAAAAGACGAAGAAGCCAAAGCCTCAGACTGTGGTGGACGCTCTGTCCACAGAGGAGATGAACAAGGACCAGGTCAGTCCTGGTTTAGTCCTGGTTTAGTCCTGGTTTAGTCCTGGTTTAGACCTGGTTTAGACCTGGTTTAATCCTGGTTTAGTCCTGGTTTAGTCCTGGTTTAGTCCTGGTTCAGTTCTGGTCCTGGTTCAGTCCTGGTCCTGGTCCTCAGCTGGAGGAGCACATCGTGCGTCTGAGGGAGGAGATGGATCGGGAGCGAGAGGAGAAGAGTTACTTTCAACTGGAGCGAGACCGGATCCAGAGTCTGTGGGAGACCGGACTCAGGGACTTAGACCGGGTCCAGACCGAGTTGAACCAGAGGAGACGGGAGAGAGAGGAGGCCGAGGAGCGCCACCGCCAGGAGATCAACGTAACTACACCGACACAATAATAATACTATTAGTGTACTACTTTAGAGCTACTACTACTACTACTGCTACTGCTGCTACTACTACTGCTACTACTACTGCTACTGCTACTTCTTCTACTCTCCTGTGTCAGGTTTATAAGCAGAAGTTGAAGCACGTCCTTTCGGAGCAGCACAGAAGCGTCTCTGAGCTGAAGACGGACCAGACCTGGACCCAAAACCAGGTCCAGAACCAGAACTCAGACCGAGAATTCAACCTGGTCCAAGAGAAGAACCGCCTGGAGACCGGACTCAGAGAGAAGGAACATCTGAGCGAGAAGAACCTGAAGACCCTGCAGCTGGTGAGGGACTTCACCTGTCTGTACTGGTGACAGGGACACTTCACCTGTCCGTGTGTGTTACAGAAGCAGCAGGTGGAGCTGATGGAGCTGATGAATCACTATGATCGAAAAGTCAGAGGTAAGAAGATCTTAATATGTGCTCCTCTCTGCTCCTCTGGCTCTGCTCCTCTCTGCTCCTCTGGGTCTGCTCCTCTGGGTCTGCTCCTCTGCTCCTCTCTGCTCCTCTGGCTCTGCTCCTCTCTGCTCCTCTCTGCTCCTGTGGCTCTGCTCCTCTGCTCCTCTCTGCTCCTCTGGCTCTGCTCCTCTGCTCCTCTCTGCTCCTGTGGCTCTGCTCCTCTCTGCTCCTCTGGCTCTGCTCCTCTGCTCCTCTCTGCTCCTCTGGCTCTGCTCCTCTCTGCTCCTCTGCTCCTCTCTGCTCCTCTGCTCCTCTCTGCTCCTCTGGCTCTGCTCCTCTGCTCCTCTCTGCTCCTCTGGCTCTGCTCCTCTGCTCCTCTCTGCTCCTCTGCTCCTCTGGCTCTGCTCCTCTGCTCCTCTCTGCTCCTGTGGCTCTGCTCCTCTCTGCTCCTGTGGCTCTGCTCCTCTGCTCCTCTCTGCTCCTCTGCTCCTCTCTGCTCCTCTGGCTCTGTTCCTCTGCTCCTCTCTGCTCCTCTGGCTCTGCTCCTCTGCTCCTCTGGCTCTGCTCCTCTGCTCCTCTCTGCTCCTCTGCTCCTCTGGCTCTGCTCCTCTGCTCCTCTCTGCTCCTCTGGCTTTGCTCCTCTGCTCCTCTCTGCTCCTCTGGCTTTGCTCCTCTGCTCCTCTCTGCTCCTCTGGCTCTGCTCCTCTGCTCCTCTGGGTGACCTTGTGGAGATGTTTCCTCAGACTTGGAGCAGAGGTTCCGTGCTGTGAGCTCGTCTCTGGGGCAGGAGCAGGAGAGGAGGCTCCAGCAGGAGGTGCAGGAGGTGGAGGAGGCGGCAAAGAAGAAGATCTGTGAGCTGCAGACGGAGCAGCAGCGCCTCCTCAGGGCCACAGAGGAGCATTACAACAACCTGAGCTCCAGACTGGAGACAGAACACCGAGAGCTCCGGGTCAGGACTACGAATACTACCAATACTACTACCAATACTACCAATACTACTACAAATACTACCAATACTACTACTACTGCTACTCGATACTCAATTCTCGATTCTGATTCCACAATGATAAAAACTCTTTGTTTAAACAATCTGTGATTTTCCACATGGTTGAACTTTACTTTCTATTTCCATGTGTCCTGATATCTGTGGAATCCCTGGTTTAGTCCTGGTTCAGTCCTGGTTTAGTCCTGGTTTAGACCTGGTTTAGTCCTGGTTTAGCCCTGGTTTAGTCCTGGTTTAGACCTGGTTTAGTCCTGGTTTAGTCCTGGTTTAGTCCTGGTTTAGTCCTGGTCTGGTCCATGGGTGTATTCTAGTCTCTTTGCTCTTCTACTTGTTCTGATCCAGATCCAGTTTGTTCTAAACACATTCAGGAAGGTTCTTCTCGGTTCTGCTCGGTTCTGCTCGGTTCTGCTCGGTTCTTCTCGGTTCTGCTCGGTTCTGCTCGGTTCTGCTCGGTTCTTCTCGGTTCTGCTCGGTTCTTCTCGGTTCTTCTCGGTTCTTCTCGGTTCTTCTCGGTTCTGCTCGGTTCTGCTCGGTTCTGCTCGGTTCTTCTCGGTTCTGCTCGGTTCTGCTCGGTTCTTCTCGGTTCTTCTTGGTTCTGCTCGGTTCTGCTCAGACTGTTTTAGGATCCAAATCTGAGGAAAATTAGGATTTTGTTCCAGTTCTAGTTTTAGACAATTTTTTTTTAAATTTTTCAACATGAAAAAGTTGCAGTTTTGAACAGGAGTCAATATTGTGGTTTTACAGCAAACAAAATGTGAAATAACGACAGACTTATGTTTTAGTTTAGTTTAATTTAGTTTTAGTTTGGTTTAGTTTTAGTTTTAGTTAGTTTAGTTTAAATATTAAAAACAGTCAAACAAAAGGCCAAAATCCTTCTCCATTTTGTCATTTAAAGCTCCTGAAAAACAAACAACCTGACTCTGAGCTTTAAGTCGTGTTCTAATGATGTTCCTCCTCAAAATCAGAGCTGGAGTTGTGTTTGTTTCATTCACATGTTTGAGGAACTCTTTATTATTAGTCTGTCTACATCTCCAAAGCTCCAAACGCTCTGTTCCACCTTGTGATGTCATCAAGTGGTAGTTTTCAAGTGAACAGCTCCTTTTACCTTTAGTTCAGTCGAGATCGGCAATTCCAGGACTGAAATGATCCAAATGATTCTAGTGAAGGTGTGTGGAGTTTAAAAACACAGTGGAGCACTTCCTGTATCACCACATGATGACATCACAAGGTGGAACAGAGTGTTTTCAGTTTGAGAGAAGAACTCGTGTTAAATCTGCAGGTTTGTGTTTTAAACATGTGCGAGTGAAATCATCTCTTTGACCACACTCTTAGACCTGGACTGAAGCTCGCTCTGGTCTTTCTCAGGAGCAACAAGTGGAGCTCAGAGCCCAACTGTCCAGAGTCCAGAAGAAACTGACTGAAGCTCAGAGCGAGAACATCCGTCTGAAGGAAGACCTAGAGAAGGCCCAAAGACTGCTCCCAGACCTGAGGATAAGACTGGAACAGAGCCTGAAGGACAAAGAGCTGGAGAAGGTACAGCTTCAGACCTGACGGACAGAGAGCTGGAGAAGGTACAGCTTCAGACCTGATGGACAGAGAGCTGGAGAAGGTACAGCTTCAGACCTGAGGGACAGAGAGCTGGAGAAGGTACAGCTTCAGACCTGAGGGACAGAGAGCTGGAGAAGGTACAGCTTCAGACCTGAGGGACAGAGAGCTGGAGGCAGTACAGCTTCAGACTTGAGGAGCAGAGAGCTGGAGAAGGTACAGCTTCAGACCTGAGGGACAGAGAGCTGGAGAAGGTACAGCTTCAGACCTGAGGGACAGAGAGCTGGAGAAGGTACAGCTTCAGACCTGAGGGACAGAGAGCTGGAGAAGGTACAGCTTCAGACTTGAGGGACAGAGAGCTGGAGAAGGTACAGCTTCAGACTTGAGGAGCAGAGAGCTGGAGAAGGTACAGCTTCAGACCTGAGGGACAGAGAGCTGGAGAAGGTACGGCTTCAGACGTGAGGGACAGAGAGCTGGAGAAGGTACAGTTTCAGACCTGAGGAGCAGAGAGCTGGAGAAGGTACAGCTTCAGACTTGAGCAGACTGGTACCTGATTTTTACGTCTTAAAAAGGTGAAAAACAGAACTGGTTCATTGTAAACAGTTTGCAGTGGTCCAAAGTTCTTCCTCACTTACCTTCTGCAGTGTCCTAATTACTCACCACGATGAGTTTATAAGCACTCTTCATAACTCAGAGAGCAGAGCAAACTAGCAATCTAACTGCCCACTTCCTGATTCTCGAACAATAAAACACTTCACAGTGAGCTGCTTATACCGTATATCTGTACTGAGGAGAGACACATTCTGCTCAAACACTTGAGGAGAAGAATCAGGTTCTGGGCCCTTCAGGAGATACCTCAGGAGGCTTCTGTGATGTTCCAGAAAGGACGAGAGCGAGAGAAACATCTGGAGAAAGAACTGAGGGCCCTCAAGATGGAGAAGACTCTACTGCAGCAGGCCTTTGAGAAGGTACCTCCTCCACACCATCTCCTCTGACCTCCTCCTCTCCTCCTCTGACCTCCTCCTCTGACCTTCTCCTCTGACCTCTTCTGCTACTCTCCTCCTCTGACCTCCTCCTCTGACCTCCTCCTCTGCTCCTCTGACCTTCTCTTCTGCTCTTCTGACTCTCTCTTCTCTGGTTGGCTGCGTTTGTCTGACTTCTGCTCTGTGATTGGCCGTGGTCTGACCTCTCTGCTCTGTGATTGGCCGTGATCTGACCTCTCTGCTCTGTGATTGGCCGTGATCTGACCTCTCTGCTCTATGATTGGCCGTGATCTGACCTCTCTGCTCTGTGATTGGCCGTGGTCTGACCTCTCTGCTCTGTGATTGGCCGTGATCTGACCTCTCTGCTCTGTGATTGGCCGTGATCTGACCTCTCTGCTCTATGATTGGCTGTCAGGTGGAGCATGAGAGGGACCAGTTGAAGGACGCTCAGCTGCTGTTGGAGCTGGAGGTGCAGCGCAAGAATGGCCTGAAGGAGGCGCTCTTACACCAGAAACTGTCTGCTCTGAGTCTGGAGCTGCAGAGGACCCAGGTACTGAGACCGGACCAGAGACCATAGACCGGACCAGAGACCAGACCAGAGACCGGAGTTTGAGTGGGGGACGACACAGTGACGCCTGAGGGCAGTGACGAAACCTCGTCTAAATAGAGTCTGTTTCTTTTCAGGAGACTGTGCTGGATCTGAGACCGGACCAAGACCAGACCAGAGTCCAAGTCTAGAGTCCAAGTCCAAAAAACAACTTTTTTTTTTTTTTTTTTTTTTTTTTTTTTTTTTTTTTTTTTGGCTGAATAATTTTCCCAAAGGTTTAAATGTATTTTGGGTGATGTGATCCTTTTATTTTGTGTTTTGTTTGTTTCTTGTGGAGGTTTCAGCAAATTTACTTTGGATATTTTTCTCTTCGTTACAGAGGAGGTGTTCTGCAAAACTGATTATGTTGTTTTCTCCCGTCAGTGTTTTCCTCATCACAAACCCGTCTGAGGAGGTTTGAGATGTTTGAAGGTTTAGACTAGAACTAGACCAGGACTAGACCAGGGTTTAGGCCAGTAATCTAGAGATCTCTCCTGGGTCCTATTCAAACCCTCCTTACGAGTACGAGTCTGTACGAGGCTCCGCCCACAAGTCTACGTCCCCCAGGCTCCCACAGTACGAGTCTGTACGAGGCTCCGCCCACAAGTCTACGTCCCCCAGGCTCCACACGACAATTCTCCATAAAAACACAAAAACATGAGACAAAACTGAACACAACAACTGGACAAACCTGATGTGATGCAGGAGTTTCATTAGTGCGACGCACACTGAGTGTGTTGGGATAGAGCTCTGAAGGGGGAGGGACTTAGCACAGAGAGGCTGAGTGTGTTGGGATAGAGCTCTGAAGGGGGAGGGACTTAGCACAGAGAGGCTGAGTGTGTTGGGATAGAGCTCTGAAGGGGGAGGGACTTAGCACAGAGAGGCTGAAGCTGTGTTCCATTTCGGGGTCTGCAGCCTCTGGACGCTGGTTTTCAGCCGCATACGTCACTTCCGGTGTGACAAGGCCTGTCCCATTTCATGCAGCCTCTGAGGATGCAGCCTGAAAACCGGCCTCGTTTCCATGGAGATCAGGCCGTGAACGAAGGACGTGAAAATGTATCCTTCGCGGCCTTATATTTCCCAGCATGCACCCCACGCTACTTCTTCTACGGTAAAAAATGGAGTCCGCGGCTGCGTCCCCTACCAGCTGCAATTTTACTTTTAAATGTAAGTACTGGTTTACCTCACCTACAATTAATTCTAAGTGACTCGCTACATGAAACTGTTCATAAACAAGTTCACTTAAGTTGAACTTAAGATGTTAAGTTAAACATATGTATGAAGGTAGTTGTTATGGCTTAGTTTACGGATATTGTTGTATTAGCGGTTAGTAGCGTTATCCCTTACACTTGTTTATTAGCTTAGCTGTTGTAATGTTGGATATTCTCCAGTATGTGAGAATATTTTTGTCTTCAGGGAACAAGGAGCAGACCACCCGACTAACTGAGCTGAGGCGGGAGAACGACCACCTGTTCACCGGGGCTAAATTCTCCGTGAACATGGCTTGGAGGTAAGTATTAAAACAGTGCTATATACTCCTGTTAGATAATATAACATCAGCCATGAAAACTATATCAGCGCTGGCATTACTGCCATTTGAAAACCTTTTTCATTTGTACATATGTGAGTAGTTGTGAATTAACCTGTGGTTTCCCCATTTATTTCCTATGTTCTCCACAGCCTGTACTTCTGTGATTACTAAATGACGGCCGGGAAGCTGGTGATCTGAAAAGTATACTACACAATGTAGTACTATCATGTGTAGTAATGTAGTAATATCACAATGGAGAACTAAACCTACATATTTGTCAGTAGACAGTTGTTCACAAATAAGCTGGACTTATTCAGTGTTATTATCCATTATATCTCCCTTACAAAAGCACCATGAAAACTGTAATTAAAAAAGACATAATTAACTACATAAATGAAAGGACAGCGTGTGCTGCACGGTTATTGAACAAATGTTTGCAGTAACACTAGGAGATCTGTAACAGATTTCATATTATATATAATATAATTATAAATGTACTGTATTTATTATTATGTAAATGTGAATGTTTATGTTCTGTTTGACTCAGGACAATACTGGAGAAGTTAGACCTGCAATAATAAGGGCTGCAAATGAATCCTGCTCATATTGAAATCTAAATTGTGAAAATATGTGTGGGATTCCTCTGTTATTTCAGATGTTTTCGATTTATCTAAACGGCCTTTGGATCTGAATGTATCTACACTGAACCAAATGTTCCTGTAATAGTTTTGTAGTTTTCTTAATGTGTGTGTCATTACAGGTTTTCACTCTGCAGGACAGGACTTTGATCAGTCAGACATAAGGCCCATTCTGCTCTTCCTCCTCCAGAAGACGAGATACATCACACTGAGTGGTCCAAGTGCACTGGGTCATGTCTCCACTGTCCATGCTGACTGTAGAAGACCTGTGGGGTCTCTGGTTGCATCAGGCCTCCCTCCTGCACGTGCTGCTGCTGTCCCTAATGTGTCCTAATAGTGATGTTTAGGTTTAACTTCTAATTTCAGCACAAGTAAAATAGTCAAATGGTAGTTTCTTTGCATCTTAGCAGAGGAGCACCTAAACATCTTAATCACTGAGGAAGTGTCCCATGATAAATGTGGCCTTATATGACCTTAACAAGTGTGTGAGACAAAACTGAAAACATCATTTGCTCATATGTTTATTTGAATGTTTTTCAGTCTATACTGACATTTGAATCATGGTGAAATGTGCCACTTATTTGAAGTCTCTTTTGATAGTAACTAATTACATGTACTATAAGAATGTACTATTGTACTGCAGTTAAGCAGTGGTAATCCACCTGATCATATTTTACAAAGATAATTTGTTCATTTTGGACTGTCACCTGCTTCAGTAAAAAGGGAACAGAATTTGAGAGTTCACTGACATACAGCTGTTTTTACTCACCTATTATTGCATTGTGTGTGTGTAATGGGTTCAATGTTTGACTTTTCACATCAAGATAAAGTATTTCCACAAGTTCCTTTGAATGTTTAATAAACCATCTTTTCTCAAAGGAGAGATGTCTTTCTTTATAAACTGATTTAAATGCATTCCCTGTATAAATGTAATCCTTGGTCAATATAGAAATATTTAATAATGATAATAATAATTAATAATGCATATCTCATCACTGTATTTGAAACTTTAAGGTAATTTAGCCTATTTCAGATCTATCCCAGAAATATAACAGTTTTGTTTTGCAAAAGTTAAACATACGTTTTCGTTTTAGCCACAAGATTTGGATGAGAATTATTAGAATAACTTGATCTCAAAATCCGATAGTTCAATTAACCAGGCGTAATCTTTGTTATTGATCCGTGTGCGTAATCTGCGTGGTGCGTGTTGTTAGCATTAGCGTTAGCATTAGCGTTAGCAGTGTGTGTTGGTTGCTGGGCGACGGGAGCGGCTCCGTGGGCTGGGCCTGTCCCATTTCGCCAGCGGCCATGCGGTCCTCAGAGGCTGGTTCGAAGGCTGCAGCCTTCACAGCGGCACCGGCCTTTGAGGAAGCAGACCCTGGAATGAGACACGGCTTGAGTGTGTTGGGATAGAGCTCTGAAGGGGGAGTGACTTAGCACAGAGAGGCTGAGTGTGTTGGGATAGAGCTCTGAAGGGGAAGTGACTTAGCACAGAGAGGCTGAGTGTGTTGGGATAGAGCTCTGAAGGGGGAGGGACTTAGCACAGAGAGCAAAGGAAGGAGAGACTCAGAACCGTATAAAACATGTGAATACAACTCCTCTTTAAAGTCAGGTAAAAAATAAAAAATAAAAACTTGTGCCCTCGAGCCAGACACTTCACTCACCTGCCTGTGGCAGGTGCGTCTCTGTCACCCACATTGTTCTCTGGTGTAAATGCAAACCCTTCACAATAAAAGCACCATTCACTCTGGCTCCAGTTTGTTCACTTTTATTTAGTAAAAAACATATTTACAGCTTTTATTCTGAAATGAAATCTGTTCATCAAATCTACAACAGAAAAGTTTCTTTAAATCAGTCGTTCTTCAGCCTGTTCTCCTCAGATCTTTCTTCATGTTTCTCCTCTGATCCTCTCAGGTTCTATCTGGACTGATTCATGTTTGAGAATCTTTAATGTCTTATTTTCAAGACGCCATTTTGTCGAATTTAAAATGTCACAATTAGAACAGAATGATCCACAGGGGTCAGAGGTCAGGCCCATAGAGCGGATTTAAACCAAAACCTGACTGGTCCAAGATAGAGCCGGGAGTCAAGTCTATCCGGTCCCGTGGGCGTCTGTTTGGGGTCTTTTTGGGTCTATCCGGTCCCGTGGCTGCTCGACTCGAAGACGCCTTTCTTGAAGAACGAGGAGAACTCATAAACGTGGAGTTTGTTCAGAGGTTCTGAGTCGGGTCTGAGCGGAGACGGAGACCAGGACCGGACCAGAGCAAACAGGTCCCTCAGGTACCGCTGTGGACAGACAAAACCGGGGTTAGACCGGGGTTAAAACCAGGACTAGACCAGGTTTAGACCAGAACTAGACCAGAGACTAGGACCAGACCTAAAACCAGGATGAAAACCAAAAATAGGGATTTAAAAATGTCCTAAACCTAAACGAGCTCTGGACTCAGAGTGAAGCTCAGACCTGGAGCTGGAGGCGACGTTCTGACACCATCTTCTCGTCTTTGTTTCTGAAAAGTTTCTTTGGAGGAAAATCCAGACACGCCACCTGCAGGACGACAGTGGAACCACAGGCCATCAGAACATATCTCCCTGAGTGTGTCAGATGCCCTCCCTGTGTCTCCATGGGGTCTGATTCTGTGTAAATGCTGTTCACCCTGTAGTTTAGACTTCTGCAAACATGTTCTGAAATATCTCTGTGTCAGATGCCCTCCCTGTGTGTCAGTTCTAGGTGTGTGAGTGTGGGTGCAGGTCCAGTTGTGTGTGTGGGTATGGTTGTGCGTCCATTTGCAGTTCCAGTTGTGGGTCCGGTTGTGATGGTGGGTCTGGTTGCGGTTGTGGGTCCGGTTGCGGGTCAGACCTGGGGGAAGCGGAGGCGGAGGCCCTGGTGCATCTCTCTGAAGCGGCTGTACCTGCGAAACACACTCCAGGTCTCCTCCCCCAGAGACACCTGCAACGCAAGAGACCGGGTCAGAACCAGGACCAGGACAGGACCAGAGACCAGGACCAGGACCAGGAACCAGGGAACAGGACCAGAGATCAGGACCAGACCAGGACCAGGACCAGGACCAGGAACAGGAACCAGAGAACAGGACCAGAGATCAGGACCAGAGATCAGGACCAGACCAGGACCAGGAACAGGACCAGGAACAGGAACCAGAGAACAGGACCAGAGATCAGGACCAGACCAGGACCAGAGACCAGGACCAGGAACCAGAGAACAGGACCAGAGATCAGGACCAGACCAGGACCAGGAACAGGAACCAGAGAACAGGACCAGAGATCAGGACCAGACCAGGACCAGAGATCAGGACCAGACCAGGACCAGACCAGGACCAGAGACCAGGACCAGGAACCAGAGAACAGGACCAGAAATCAGGAGGAAGAGACAAGAGAGAAAATGATGAAAATTTTGAGGAAAAAAAGGTCAGGTAACAGAAGAAAAATGTAAAAAAAAAAAAAAAAAAAGAAAAATTACTAAAAAATTTACTAACAAAATTACAAACAAAATACAAAACAAAAAGTGGTTTAAAAATGTGAGAGGAGAGAAAAAATGCTGAGAATTTCTGAAAAAAATATGAAAAAATTATGGGAAGGGTTGAGAAGGGTTAGGGACGAGAGATGGAAACAAACAGGAGCAGGCAGGAGCAGGCAGGAGCAGACAGGAGCAGGCAGGAGACACTGACCTTGACTTCAAACTCAAAGTGCTCGTCTTTTCCTTGTCCTCGAAGAACGAAGCGTGGGACGGAGACGCTGAGTGAGTCCTCGGAGACGTCAGCGCCACACGTCCAAGAGCGACCAATCAAACGCTAGAGAGACAGAGAGAGCCAATCAGACGCTAGAGAGACAGAGAGAGCCAATCAGATGCTAGAGAGACAGAGAGAGAGCCAATCAGAAGCTAGAGAGACAGAGAGAGCCAATCAGAAGCTAGAGAGACAGAGAGAGCCAATCAGACGCTAGAGAAAGAAAGAGACAGAGAGAAAGAGAGAGAGGAACAGCTGAGCAGTTGAGCTGAAGCGGCGGTAAAATAAAAGTGATGTCAGACACAGCTGCGGCTCGAGTCCGTGTGACTCACTGTGTCCGAGTCGGGATTTGAACCAGCGACCTTCTGGCTCGAAGGTGCGTGCTGACAGAAGACAGACTTTTACACCACATCTGTTACTGCACAAATACAGTCTCTACTTTTACTTTTACTTCAGTACATTTGAGAGCAGGTATCTGTACTTTCTACTCCACTAGAGTAAAGTAAAGTAAAAAGTACTTTTCTTTACAGTCTGAGACCTCCTGAAACTTAGACTTATTTTTTAGCACATTTGACTAGAGTTTCCCATCCAAACTTTGAGCAACACAGAAACACAAGAACGCAAGAACACAAGTCAAGAAAACAAGAACGCAAGAACACAAGACAAGAAAACAAGAACGCAAGAACACAAGTCAAGAAAACAAGAACACAAGACAAGAAAACAAGAACGCAAGAACACAAGACAAGAAAACAAGAACACAAGAACACAAGACAAGAAAACAAGAACACAAGACAAGAAAACAAGAACGCAAGAACACAAGACAAGAAAACAAGAACGCAAGAACACAAGACAAGAAAACAAGAACACAAGACAAGAAAACAAGAACGCAAGAACACAAGACAAGAAAACAAGAACACAAGAACACAAGACAAGAAAACAAGAACGCAAGAACACAAGACAAGAAAACAAGAACGCAAGAACACAAGACAAGAAAACAAGAACACAAGACAAGAAAACAAGAACACAAGAAAACAAGAACACAAGACAAGAACACAAGTCAAGAAAACAAGAACGCAAGAACACAAGACAAGAAAACAAGAACGCAAGAACACAAGACAAGAACACAAGAACCCAAGAATGCAAGATGACAAGAACGCAAAAACACAAGACGACATGAAGACAAGAATGCAAAAATGCAAGAAGACAAGAACACAAAAACACAAACACAAAAATACAAAAGCACAAGACGACAAAAACAGTGAGAAAAATGAAGAAATCAACGGAGGCCTGATTCTTTTTCAAAACCAAATTTCCTCCTTTAATTGTTCTAAAAATCTCTGCAAAATACTTTTACTTTTTACTCTTAAAGTATATTTTTTATAAAGTACTTTAGTACTTTTACTTAAGTAGATTGTTTCATGTGATACTTGTATTCGAGTAACTTTTTGCTCCTGTAGCTGTACTTTTACTTAAGTAACTAAATGGAGTACTTCATCCACCCCGGGATTTAATGTGGAAAATCACATTCTGTTGTCTAAAGAATGAGGGCTTTATTTTCATGGTGGTATCGGTATCGGTATCGGGTATCGGGTATGTTCCTTATCTAAATCAAGTTTAAATTTTAGTATCGTGAAAACACTAGCCAGAGTCATTTTAGTCCAAATACTCCTGGTACAAGTCCAGGTCAAAACCTGGTCCAGGTCCAAGTCTAAGTCAAAGTCCGTGCTTAGTCCTGGTTGAGTTCTGGGTAAGACCAGTCTCAAGGTCGGGTCCAAAAACAGGAATAAAAAACATTATTGAAACATTCACCTCTGGATCCTGACTTATTTATTTTTAATTTTGACTTTTATTTTTCAAACATTTACAGATATATAGACACTAAGTCCCTCCCCCTTCAGAGCTCTATCCCAACACACTCAGCCTCTCTGTGCTAAGTCCCTCCCCCTTCAGAGCTCTATCCCAACACACTCAGCCTCTCTGTGCTAAGTCCCTCCCCCTTCAGAGCTCTATCCCAACACACTCAGCCTCTCTGTGCTAAGTCCCTCCCCCTTCAGAGCTCTATCCCAACACACTCAGTGTGCGTCGCACTAATGAAACTCCTGCATCACATCAGGTTTGTCCAGTTGTTGTGTTCAGTTTTGTCTCATGTTTTTGTGTATTTATGGAGAATTGTCGTGTGGAGCCTGGGGGACGTAGACTTGTGGGCGGAGCCTCGTACTGGGTTTGAATAGGGCCCAGGAGAGATCACTAGATTAATAATAATAATAATAATAGTAATAATAATAATGATTCAGTTTTATGCAGCTCTTTTCTGGACACTCAAAGACGCTTTCCAGATCGTTCTTCATTCACTCCACACTCGGTGGTGTTAAACTCAGACTTAGACTTAGACAAACTTTATTGATCCACAAGGGAAATTATTTGAAAACTCCTATTGTAGCCACAGCTGCCCTGGGGCAGACTGACGGAAGCACGGCTGCCAATCTGCACCATCGGCCCTCCGACCACCACCATCACTCACACACACACCACTTTGCCACAGGCGCTCCCCTGTGGCTCCTGGTGTCCCTGCGTCTCCCAGGCCCAGTCCTGCTGAACCTCTGAGATCTGACGGGATCAGACTTTGACACGCCGGTGTGGCCAGATTACAGAGGAGGCTCAAAAAAGTTGATTTTATAGAATACAGAAATATTAAAAAGGGCTTTAATATTTCAGTGAAACATTCAAAATTAAAAATACAGATTTGAAACGTCACATTTTGTAGTTTTCTCTTTGGCTCATAAACATGTCACACAAACAACGTGAAAGAAGCTTTAGCTTTATTAGTGTAAGATTTAAGAAAAAGTTTGAAAGAATTCAGATTTAAGGGGCACGTTTCAGATTCTTCTACTGTTAAACCTGAACCCAGATCAGACCCTGGTCCAGGCTCAGATCTCTGACTGGTCTTAGTCCTATTCCGGTTCAGGTCCGGCTCAAATCTGGTTCAGATTTGGTCTTAGTCCTGGTTTAGTTACAGTTAAATCACAAATTAGTCTTCCTTTGGTCCTAGCTAACACTGATGTATCCCTGTTTTAGTCTCTAGTTTAGTCCTGTTTTAATCCTGGTTTAGTCCTGGTCCTGCTGGTCTCAATCCTGATCCAGCCCTTGTTCTGGTTTTTAGTCCTGATCTGGTCCCTGGCCCTACTCAGGTTGGTTCCTGATCTAGTTTGAGTCCTGGCATAAGTCCCAGTTTTAGGCCCAGCCTTAGTCCTGACCTTAGTTCCGGTCCTGGTCCGGATCAGGTCCACAGCTGCTTGAGGACCAGTGCTGCATCAGAGCTGTCTCCAAACCTGATGTTCCAGATGGAGTCCTTCAGCTCAGGCTCCTCCCCAGACCTCCTGCTCTCTTCAGACCTCCTGCTCTCTTCAGACCTCCTGCTCTCTTCAGACCTCCTGCTCTCTTCAGACCTCCTGCTCTCTTCAGACCTCCTGCTCTCTTCAGACCTCCTGCTCTCTTCAGACCTCCTGCTCTCTTCAGACCTCCTGCTCTCTTCAGACCTCCTGCTCTCTTCAGACCTCCTGCTCTCTTCAGACCTCCTGCTCTCTTCAGACCTCCTGCTCTCTTCAGACCTCCTGCTCTCTTCAGACCTCCTGCTCTTTTCAGACCTCCTGCTCTTTTCAGACCTCCTGCTCTCTTCAGACCTCCTACTCTCTTCAGACCTCCTGCTCTCCTCAGACCTCCTGTGTTCGTCTGGGTTCTTCCTGATTCTTCTCCTGGAATGAAAGACTATCTCTAGCTCCACACAGCCGTCAACGCTCCTCGCAAACACGCACCGCACCTCCCCCCGACCTCGGACCTTCAGAGAACTGAAACCAGACCCGAGACCAGAACCCAGAGACTTAAGATTGGACCGGACCGACCTGTGTGGAGCCAGGCCCTCCTCCCTGAGCAGGCAGACGTGAGTGTCTGTGAGGAGGAGTCGTGTAGTCAATGGGTGTTTGAGATCAGACAGAAGCAGGACGCTGGTAAAGACCACGGGCTGGACGTGGGCCAGGGGAGGTCGCTCTGGACCCTCCATGTTCCCGTGGACCAGGTACAGCAGGTCTGCCAGGACTCGCCCAAACAGGGACCTGAGCCGGAGTCCGTTTGGGAGCACGAGGTCTGAAACTGAGGAGGTCCAGTCCAGAGAGAGGGACATGAGGTCTGCGGACAACAGCGGGTGAAGACCAGGGACCGGACCAGAGACCAAACCGGAAACCGGACCAGAGACAAGACCAGAGTCCAGACCAGAGTCCAGACCAGAGTCCAGACCAGAGTCCAGACCTACACTTTGTTTGTCATGTTCCTCATGTGATTTTGCGTAGCAGCTTTCCCCAGAAATCTTTGTGATATTTTCCAAAATCTGCTTCATTTCAAAAATCTCTAAAATTTCACTTTCTTCCACATTTTGTTTAAAAAATTTAACATTTTCTGTTAAAACTTCATTTAAAACCTCATCGTTTTGATCCTGAGAAATGAACTTTTCTTTGGATTCAGAAATGGAAAGTTTTGGTCCAATTCTGACACTTTGAGCTCTTACGATCTCCCGGCAAAACTTCTGAGTGAGACGCGCACTGAGGGTCAACACGACCACGCCCTCTCCACACCAGTCCCCGCCTCCCCTGTCCACGCTCCTGTCCCCGCCCCCTTTACCCTTCTGCACTACTCTCACACTCTGCCCTCCCAAACCCACCTGTACCTCCTCTATTTCGCTCCAGCCCAATCGCCATTCAACGCCAAGTCCTGCCTCCTTCTGACAGCCAATCACAGCTAACCCTCTCGCGCACACCAAAACACCCCCTGCTGTTGGAATTGGACATTTTTCAGTCACCGTCGCCACAAAGAAAACACTCAAGATCATCCCGAAGTTCACATCCGGAAGTTTGGCTAAAATCTCCTCATTTTGGAGCAGCGTCAAATCGGACAAAGGTGCCGGAAATTCCACAAACTTCTGCTTGAAAACCGGGAGATCGCCATCCTCGGAGCAGACGACTGACCCGAGCGGCCACCCGTTCACTCCCGCTGTTTCACTGCCCGCAAAACTGGACCAAACATCACAATCTCTCTGCACTTTTATTGATTTGTTTTTGTCGTCCGCTGAGCGTTCTTTGTCATCTTCTGAATCCTCTTTGAGTTCTCCGTCCCGTGGCACAAACGTTGCTGTGATTTTCCGTGCGACCGGGAGCTGGCGGGTCAGTTTGGACACGTACTCGGACACTGCACCGGTCACGCTGTCCATCGGTACGCTCTGGAGGACCTCACGAGTTTCCTGGAGCTTGCGGTTTGCGTCTTCATAAACGTGTGTCAGTTTTTCGGCGAAGAACCCAAAAACTATTCCAGATTTCGTATTGTTCTTCTCCTTCTGAGTCAGTCCGACGTAGGAGCTCAGATAAGAGTTGACTGACTGCACCACAGAGGAGCCCAGCGCGGAAACATCGTCTGAAAACCGATGCTTGGTCCATTTCGCTGTGTCCACCATCTTGGTTTCTTCTGACTTGTTGGAATTTGAATCGTTTGAATTTAAACTTTTTTCACAACTGTCCCCCTTGTCTTGTGTCGTTAAAGCTTTTTCTGGGTTTTTTGATTCGTTTTGGTCCAAATCCGGCTCCTGTTTCCGCTCCTGGTTTTCCAGAGGATCCCATGGAGACGAGATGTTTTTCTGTGAGCGAGAAGATGGAGCGGTTCTCGTCAAAATAAAAGTCCGGAGCCCAAGAATCACCAGGTGAGGATTTCAGATTAAGAGCGCAGCATGCAGATCACAGCAGGCAGTGGCTTTATTGTGAAAGGTGAAGAATTTCTATGTAGGAAGTTTGACCTGGTTTAATCCCAGTTTAGACCTGGTTTAGTGTCAGTTTAGTCTCGGTTTAGTCCTAGTTTAGTCCTAGTTTAGTCCCGGTTTAATCCCAGTTGAATCCCGTATTAGTCCTAGTTTAGTTCCGGTTTAATCCCAGTTGAATCCCGGTTTAGTCCTGTGTGAGTGTGTGGAGGATCAGGACTTCATGCTCTGTGTTTTTCATTAAAGTTTCATTCAGTCACTTTTATTGAAATCGTGTGATACCTCATATTTGAGTCGTCTGGAGTTCACCACCCGCTTCTCCTCCTGAAACAAAACAATATCCTGTTTACAGAGAGGCTAACCACTCTGCCACAGCAACCCACTCTGGAGTCTAACCCACAACCTCGTCACTGAGACACTCCAGGAGATCAGTATTTTGTCCCAAATCAAAATCTGAACATTAATAACAATGGGCGCTTAGCAACGCTGTCAATCAAACCTGTTGCTAACGCTAGTGAGAGGGGCCTCAGGGAAAGAAGGCGCCTGATTGGTCGGTTCTTAATATTCAGATCTTGATTTGGGATAAAATGTTGAAGTCCAAACCCCAGGGTCACGTAGAGCGTTCAGACCAACATCTGAAGGTCAGGGTCGGTCCATTTATATCAAGCCCCCGGGGTCTAGACATGGAGCCCATTCAAGTCAACTGGCCGAGCTCATGTCTCCAGATGAGCCTTTAGCGACGAGGTACTTCCTGTGGCTCCCTGCCCACTGAGCATGTGCAGAGCGCATGACTCTCGCGCTTCACTTTGACCAATCAGAGCGAGCGGAGCGGAGCCGGAGCGAACGATTAAAAAACTGTTTTTAAGACAACTGAAGGATTTTGAGCTGAGAAAAAGTTTATGATCTAAAAATAGGTCAAAATCGCCACAAAAGCTGACATTTTTTAAAACTGTAGGTGCCCTGTCAGCCCCTGTCAGTCCCTGTCAGCCCCTGTCAGCCGAACACAAGCAGTTTGTGTTTACATTACTCTCTAAGGGAAAAATCCTTTCTGGGCAGGAGGGATTTTTTCGCTGAAGTGTCACTACACCAACTCCAGACAGAAACAAACAGCAACACCCTCCAGGTGTTTGAACAGATCCATGATGGACCCAGGCTCCAGCCGCTATACCTGCTGGCCTTAATGAGCTTCATTTGGAGCCAAACGCTGTCGGTGACGTCACACTCAAAACATTTGTGTTACAGCCTGAGAGTCTAACCCCTCTGGACTGAGAGGAGACGGACCTGGAGGGACGAGGACAGGTCATTGTCGGTGTGAAGGTTGATCTGCTGCAGACGCCGTTGGACTTCCTCCTCGATCAGAGTGCTGATCCTGGAAAATGGAATAAAAATTTAACTTCTACCACAGAAATCTCCAAAAGTCAAATCCACAGTTTTTTTCACAGATCATTTCAGACAGGGTTCATTCTCCCACTCCCACATCTGGAAGGGCATCTGACACGGGGGTGGTACCTGTGATCGCTGAGGGGGGGCAGGGGACTCAGGTCTTGGACTGGACTCACGGAGGAGGATCTGATCCGATCTTCACTGAGACTCTGTCTGAGGTTCTGCAGCTCCCGCTCCACCCTGAGGAACACACAACATCTGAACAACACCCTGAGGAACACACAACATCTTAACAACACCCTGAGGAACACACAACATCTTAACAACACCCTGAGGAACACACAACATCTGAACATCTGGACCACCCCCTGGAGGAACACACAACATCTGGCCCAGAGCAGTCATCTGATCGTTTTTCCACAAAGGAGCCAGTTCAGAGCCGGTTCCAGTCTGGAGCGAGTAGAGAGATCTGATGTTCTGTTTGTTCCTCAGACAGAAGTTCTCCCTCTCTCCTCACAGACCTCCTTACACCTGGCTCTGGTCTTAGTTGTGGTTCTGACTCGGCACCAGTTCAAGTGGAATACTGAACATCACATTTCCATATTACAGACAGAACAGTTCTCTTCATCGGAAAGACAACGACTAAACAGAAGCTAACTGCAGCGAGTAAACAATGTGTCGCTACGGCAACAAACACTTGGACGACCGAGCTGAACCAGAACCAGAACCAGCCCGGAAGCAGAGCCAGGTGCAGAGGGGTCTGTGAGGAGAGAGGGAGAACTTCTATCTGAGGAACATCAGATCTCTGGAGCAGTGATCACCAGGATCTCCTCTCCACTAGATGTTTCTCCTCCTCCTCCTCCTCTGTCCTCTGTACCTGTCTCTGTCTCCTCTCTTCTTCTTCAGAGTGCTGTATCTCCTCTCCACTCGCTCCAGTGCGTTCTGCAGGTCTTCTCTCAGATCTTTCTCCTTAGATTCCAGGATTTGTCGTTCTTTGCTTCGGACCTTCTCCTGCTGTCGGGACACATTTGTGGTGAACTCGTAGGTCTCCTGAAGCTGCTGCAGCTGCTGTGAGGTGGACACAAGCGATGTGAGAAGGTCTGAGTGCTCCTCCAGCTCCTTCTCCACCTGAAAACACACGAGAAGGTCTGAGGGTGTGCTGCTAACTGTAAGCACTGCTCTGTCTGAGGCTTTGTTAGACTTTAAAGGGTTTATATGACACTTTTTTTTCTATATTATCTGGAGTGACACAGCACAAGCTAGCTAGCATTAGCCAACAGTTTTTGTTTTTTTCAACGTTTTTGTTGAGAATCTCAAGACTGTGAACGCTCGGACTGATCACAGTATCAAGTATCGATATCGGTATCGGGACTGCAAGCATCCCTGATTGTTATAATGTAGTGTGCATGTTTCTCCTGCAGATGGCGCTGTACTGTAGTGTGTGTGTCTGACCCGTAGATGGCACTGCAGTGTACACGTTTAACCCGTAGATGGCACTGTACCTGGTAGAGCGTCCCGTCCAGCGTCTCCTCCGGGGGGCGCTGCAGGGCGTCGGCGGCTCGGAGCTTGTCGTCTCTGAGCGCGCTCAGTGCGGAGCTCAGCGCGCTCAGCCGTTTCTGTCTGAGCTGCAGCCGAAGCTCCGCCTCTTTAAGAGCGCGCACGTCGTTGCTGAGAGCGTGCACGTCAGGCCCCGCCCTTAGACCCTGCACGAGGCGGAGCACGCACCCCCGCTCCGACGACACCTGCCGACAGGTGAGGGGAGGACAGGAGAGGACACCTGTCAGTCCTGCTGGTCTGTGACCCGTGGCTTTAAGTTCATTTCAGTGAAGAAAGTTTCATTTTTATTTTCATTTTACTAAAAAAAAAAAAACGAAGAAAAAAAAAAACCCGAAAAAATCTGTCCCACAAACTCAGATTTAAAGTTTGTGTGGAGGATTTTTTGTTTCAAATTGTCAATGAAAGTTTAAAATATACAGTGCCTTGAAAAAGTATCCAACCCCCTTGAACTTTTCCACATTTTCTCACATTATGACCACAAACATAAACATATTTCATTGAGCTTTAATGTGAAAAACCAACACAAAGTTGCACACAATTGTGAAGCAGAAGGGCAGTCATACATGATCTAATTTTATTTTTTTACAAATAAAAAACTGAAAAATATGGCGTGCAATATTATCCAACCCCTCTGAGTCAATATTTTGTGGAACCGCCTTTTGCTGCAATTACAGCTGCAAGTCTCTTTGGGTATGTCTCTACCAGCTTTGCACATCTTCAGACTGAAATTTTTGCCCATTCTTCTTTGCAAAATAGCTCCAGCTCAGTCAGATTAGATGGAGAGCGTTTGTGAACAGCAGTTTTCAGATCATGCCACAGATTCTCGATTGGATTTAGGTCTGGGCTTTGACTGGGCCATTCTAAGACATGAATATGTTTTGTTTTAAACCATTCCATTGTAGCCTTGGCTTTATGTTTGGGCTCGTTGTCCTGCTGAAAGATGAACCTCCGCCCCAGTCTCAAGTGTTTTGCAGACTCCAATAGGTTTTCTTCCAGTATTGCCCTGTATTTGGCTCCATCCATCTTCCCATCAACTCTGACCATATTCCCTGTCCCTGCTGAAGAAAAGCACCCCCAGAGCATGATGCTGCCACCTCCATATTTGACAGTGGGGATGGTGTGTTTAGAGTCATGAGCAGTGTTAGGTTTCCGCCACACATAGCGTTTTGCATTTTGGCCAAAAAGTTCAATTTTGGTCTCATCTGACCAGAGCACCTTCTTCCACATGGTTGCTGTATCCCCCACATGGCTTTTGGCAAACTGCAAACGGGATTTCTTATGGCTTTCTTTCAGCAATGGCTTTCTTCTTGCCACTCTTCCATAAAGGCCAGATTTGTGTAGTGCACGACTAATAGTTGTCCTGTTGACAGATTCCCCAACCTGAGCTGTGGATCTTTGCAGTTCCTCCAGAGTCACCATGGGCCTCTTGGCTGCGTCTCTGACCAGTGCTCTCCTTGTTCGGACTGTAAGTTTAAGTGGACGCCCTGGTCTTGGTAGGTTTGCAGTTGTGCCATACTCCTTCCATTTTTGGATGATGGTGTAAACAGTGCTCCGTGAGATGTTTAGAGCCTTGGAAATCTTTTTATAACCTAATCCTGCTTTATACTTCTCCACAACTTTATCCCTGACCTGTATGGTGTGTTCTGTGGACTTCATGGTGCTGACTGCTCCCCAATACTCTCAAACAAACCTCTGAGGTTTTTACAGAACAGCTGCATTTATACTGAGAGTAGATTACACACAGGTGGACTGTATTTAATCGTTCGGTCAACATTGGATCCTTCTAAAGCCTCTAAAAGCAAAGTGTTGCACTCAGAAAAAAAGGGGGTTGGATAATTTTGCACGCCCACTTTTCAGCTTTTTATTTGTAAAAAAAAATTAGATCATGTATGACTGTCCTTCTGCTTCACAGTTGTGTGCAACTTTGTGTTGGTGTTTCACACAAAGGTTCAATGAAATATGTTTATGTTTGTGGTCATAATGTGAGAAAATGTAGAAAGTTTCAAGGGGGTTGGATACTTTTTCAAGGCACTGTATATTATATTATAGAGACGCAGTAGCTTTGGAATTATGACGACCAAAAAAAAAAGAATGAAAATCCATCACCTGTGGACGAGGTGGGGCCAGAAAAACACGAGCCAAAAGACAAAACATGAGCCAAAAGACAAACACGAGCCAAAAGACAAACGTGAGCCAAAAGACAAACGCGAGCCAAAAGACAAACGCGAGCCAAAAGACAAACGCGAGCCAAAAGACAAACGTGAGCCAAAAGACAAACACGAGCCAAAAGACACGAGCCAAAAGACAAACGTGAGCCAAAAGACAAACACGAGCCAAAAGACATGAGCCAAAAGACAAACGTGAGCCAAAAGACAGACACGAGCCAAAAGACAAACGTGAGCCAAAAGACAAACACGAGCCAAAAGACATGAGCCAAAAGACATGAGCCAAAAGACAAACATGAGCCAAAAGACAAACACGAGCCAAAAGACAAACACGAGCCAAAAGAAAAACACGAGCCAAAAGAAAAACACGAGCCAAAAGACAAACGTGAGCCAAAAGACAAACGTGAGCCAAAAGACAAACGTGAGCCAAAAGACAAACGTGAGCCAAAAGACAAACATGAGCCAAGACATGAGCCAAAAGACAAACATGAGCCAAGACACGAGCCAAAAGACAACACGAGCCAAAAGACAACACGAGCCAAAAGACAACACGAGCCAAAAGACAAACACGAGCCAAAAGACAAACACGAGCCAAAAGACAAATGTGAGCCAAAAGACATGAGCCAAAAGACAAACGTGAGCCAAAAGACAAACACGAGCCAAAAGACATGAGCCAAAAGACATGAGCCAAAAGACAAACATGAGCCAAAAGACACGAGCCAAAAGACAAACACGAGCCAAAAGACAAACACGAGCCAAAAGACAAACACGAGCCAAAAGACAAACACGAGCCAAAAGACAAACACGAGCCAAAAGACAAACACGAGCCAAAAGACAAACATGAGCCAAAAGACAAACACGAGCCAAAAGACAAACACGAGCCAAAAGACAAACACGAGCCAAAAGACAAACATGAGCCAAAAGACAAACATGAGCCAAAAGACAAACATGAGCCAAGACATGAGCCAAAAGACAAACACGAGCCAAAAGACAAACACGAGCCAAAAGACAAACACGAGCCAAAAGACAAACATGAGCCAAAAGACAAACATGAGCCAAGACATGAGCCAAAAGACAAACACGAGCCAAAAGACAACACGAGCCAAAAGACAAACACGAGCCAAAAGACAACACGAGCCAAAAGACAAACACGAGCCAAAAGACAACACGAGCCAAAAGACAACACGAGCCAAAAGACAAACGCGAGCCAAAAGACAAACGCGAGCCAAAAGACAAACGCGAGCCAAAAGACAAACGCGAGCCAAAAGACAAACGCGAGCCAAAAGACAAACACGAGCCAAAAGACATGAGCCAAAAGACAAACGTGAGCCAAAAGACAAACATGAGCCAAAAGACAAACATGAGCCAAGACATGAGCCAAAAGACAAACATGAGCCAAGACATGAGCCAAAAGACAAACATGAGCCAAAAGACAAACATGAGCCAAAAGACACGAGCCAAAAGACACGAGCCAAAAGACACGAGCCAAAAGACAAACACGAGCCAAAAGACAAACACGAGCCAAAAGACAAACACGAGCCAAAAGACACGAGCCAAAAGACACGAGCCACAAGACAAACACGAGCCACAAGACAAACACGAGCCAAAAGACAAACGCGAGCCAAAAGACAAACGCGAGCCAAAAGACAAACGCAAGCCAAAAGACAACACGAGCCAAAAGACAACACGAGCCAAAAGACAAACGCGAGCCAAAAGACAAACGCGAGCCAAAAGACAAACGCGAGCCAAAAGACAAACGCGAGCCAAAAGACAAACGCGAGCCAAAAGACAAACACGAGCCAAAAGACATGAGCCAAAAGACAAACGTGAGCCAAAAGACAAACATGAGCCAAAAGACAAACATGAGCCAAGACATGAGCCAAAAGACAAACATGAGCCAAGACATGAGCCAAAAGACAAACATGAGCCAAAAGACAAACATGAGCCAAAAGACACGAGCCAAAAGACACGAGCCAAAAGACACGAGCCAAAAGACAAACACGAGCCAAAAGACAAACACGAGCCAAAAGACAAACACGAGCCAAAAGACACGAGCCAAAAGACACGAGCCACAAGACAAACACGAGCCACAAGACAAACACGAGCCAAAAGACAAACACGAGCCAAAAGACAAACACGAGCCAAAAGACACGAGCCAAAAGACACGAGCCACAAGACAAACACGAGCCACAAGACAAACACGAGCCAAAAGACAAACACAAGCCAAAAGACAAACACGAGCCAAAAGACAACACGAGCCAAAAGACAAACACGAGCCAAAAGACAAACACGAGCCAAAAGACAAACACGAGCCAAAAGACAAACACGAGCCAAAAGACAAACCACGAGCCAAAAGACAAACACGAGCCAAGACATGAGCCAAAAGACAAACATGAGCCAAGACATGAGCCAAAAGACAAACATGAGCCAAAAGACACGAGCCAAAAGACAAACACGAGCCAAAAGACAAACCACGAGCCAAAAGACAAACCACGAGCCAAAAGACAAACCACGAGCCAAAAGACAAACACGAGCCAAAAGACAAACACGAGCCAAAAGACAAACGTGAGCCAAAAGACAAACGTGAGCCAAAAGACAAACGTGAGCCAAAAGACAAACGTGAGCCAAAAGACAAACGTGAGCCAAAAGACAAACATGAGCCAAAAGACATGAGCCAAAAGACAAACACGAGCCAAAAGACAAACACGAGCCAAAAGACAAACACGAGCCAAAAGACATGAGCCAAAAGACAAACATGAGCCAAAAGACAAACACGAGCCAAAAGACAAAACACGAGCCAAAAGACAAAACACGAGCCAAAAGACAAAACACGAGCCAAAAGACAAAACACGAGCCAAAAGACAAACACGAGCCAAAAGACGAACACGAGCCAAAAGACGAACACGAGCCAAAAGACAAACGTGAGCCAAAAGACAAACGTGAGCCAAAAGACAAACGTGAGCCAAAAGACAAACACGAGCCAAAAGACAAACACGAGCCAAAAGACAAACGTGAGCCAAAAGACAAACGTGAGCCAACAGATAACGAGGCCTCGAGGCTGTAAATGAACAGGATTTCTAGAGTCAGGAGGAGGCGTTTCTCTTTAGTATTTCTCTTTCCTCTATACAAATCCTCTACACAACCTTGAAGTTAAAATAAACAGTTTAAAGAAGAAAAGTCACTGATGCAGATCACAGAGTTTGTTCAGGTTTGTGTTGCCGTAGCGAGTTTTTTGCCGGAGCGTCTGAGCATGTGCAGGACAGATTTGGCTCTGACTCTAACTGGGAACTACCTGTGAGGTTCATACCTGCTCCTGGAGTCGCTCCTTCTGCTCCTGGAGCTCCTCCTCTTTCTGCTGCAGATGTTTGACCTGCTGAACTTTGAACTCTGTCCACTGCAGCCGCGCCCACCTGACACAAGGGGGCGACACGTTACACGACTCTGGCTCCAGTTCACTTTGTGTGTATAAAGCGTGGCCCCTGTCTCTGGAACTGCTGCTGTCAGGCTCCCCAGTCTGACCTTTGACCCGCTCTACGTGATTCTGAGGTTTGGAGTTCAACATTTTGTCCCAGACATTAAGAACGGACCAATCAGGCGCCTTCTTTCCCCGAGGCCCCTCCCACTAGCGTTAGCAACAGGTTTGAATTACAGCGTTGCTAAGCGGCGTCACCTTCAACAGCCTCGCTCCTGATTGGCTCTTTGGTTGCTATGATACTCGCGGTCAAATACGGACCTGTCTCCAGATTAGCCGCTGTAACTGCTGGCCTCGATGAGCTTCATTTGGAGCTGAGGCTGCGGGTCAAACTCACGACACAGAAACTCCACGCACTGCCAATTTGGACAATTCAGAAACGTTGGACAAGTCTGGACACGTCCTCCGCAGACATTACACGTAAACTCCACAACCCTGACGCCCCTGACGCTCCTGACGCCCCTGACGCCCCTGACGCCCCTGACGCCTGATCTGAACACAGCAGCAGCTTCAGAGGACTCACTGTGTGATCTGCTCTGAGCTCTGTCCACTCTCCCCCCGCTCAGAGCCCTCCTTAGACCCCAGTCCTGGTATGGACCCCGGTGCGGTCTCTGGTCCTGGTCCGGTCTCTGGTCCGGTCTCTTTGGCCTGGAGCAGGTTCTGTCTGATCTCAGTCAGAGTCGTATGGTCCTCTTCCACACGACGCAGGTCTCTGAGCAGATCCTGAGACAAAACAAAACCATTACTGGAGAAGTATAACACTACTACTACTACTGCAGTAACTGTACTTTACTACTACTACTACTGCAGTAACTGTACTTATTCCTCACCTTTAATAATAAATAATAATTTTAGCTGTCCTTGCGTGACTGTTTCACCCGATCACATAAGTGCGGACCAATCAACGAGTAATAAAACCCGAACAGTCCACGGGGGAGCGAACAGTCCACGGGGGAGCGAACAGTCCACAGGGGGAGCGAACAGTCCACCGGCGGAGCGAACAGTCCACCAGCGGAGCGAACAGTCCACCAGCGGAGCGAACAGTCCACAGGGGGAGCGAACAGTCCACAGGGGGAGCGAACAGTCCACAGGGGGAGCGAACAGTCCACCGGCGGAGCGAACAGTCCACCGGCGGAGCGAACAGTCCACGGCGGAGCGAACAGTCCACGGGGGAGCGAACAGTCCACAAGGGGAGCGAACAGTCCACAGGGGGAGCGAACAGTCCACAGGGGGAGCGAACAGTCCACAGGGGGAGCGAACAGTCCACAGGGGGAGCGAACAGTCCACAGGGGGAGCGAACAGTCCACAGGGGGAGCGAACAGTCCACCAGCGGAGCGAACAGTCCACCGGCGGAGCGAACAGTCCACAGGGGGAGCGAACAGTCCACAGGGGGAGCGAACAGTCCACAGGGGGAGCGAACAGTCCACAGGGGGAGCGAACAGTCCACAGGGGGAGCGAACAGTCCACAGGGGGAGCGAACAGTCCACAAGGGGCGCGAACAGTCCACAAGGGGAGCGAACAGTCCACAGGGGGAGCGAACAGTCCACAGGGGGAGCGAACAGTCCACCAGCGGAGCGAACAGTCCACCAGCGGAGCGAACAGTCCACAGGGGGAGCGAACAGTCCACAGGGGGAGCGAACAGTCCACAGGGGGAGCGAACAGTCCACAGGGGGAGCGAACAGTCCACAGGGGGAGCGAACAGTCCACCGGGGGAGCGAACAGTCCACCGGCGGAGCGAACAGTCCACCAGCGGAGCGAACAGTCCACCAGCGGAGCGAACAGTCCACCAGCGGAGCGAACAGTCCACAGGGGGAGCGAACAGTCCACAGGGGGAGCGAACAGTCCACAGGGGGAGCGAACAGTCCACAGGGGGAGCGAACAGTCCACCAGCGGAGCGAACAGTCCACAGGGGGAGCGAACAGTCCACAGGGGGAGCGAACAGTCCACAGGGGGAGCGAACAGTCCACCGGCGGAGCGAACAGTCCACCGGGGGAGCGAACAGTCCACAGGGGGAGCGAACAGTCCATCGGCGGAGCGAACAGTCCATCGGCGGAGCGAACAACCACTCATTCATTCACTCGCCCTTTCCCAAACTGGACTTTCCCTCTGGACACTCAGGACGTTACGAACGGTTTTCCAATTGTGCTTTTTCCTGATTGAACTAAACCGCACTATTGTATTTAAAGGACATTTGTGCGCACTCTGAAGTCATCGGTGTGTGTTTAGAGTGACATTTGTGCGCACTCTCTGATCCACTAAACTGTGTGTGTTATTGTTGTGTGTCATTGTCCTGATATTTGGAACGATCTAAACACAACTCCTGTTTCAGTCTCTCCCAGAGCTTCTGATCCTCAGCCCTTTGTAACAGTGTAATTACTATTTTACTACATTGTACTTAACATTGTAGTAACACACTTGCTACATAACAGTACTTTAGTACTACTGCTGCAGTAACAGTACTTTAGTACTCTAGAGCCATTGTTCTGACCTGTCTATTTTTCCTATTGTGTATTTTGGTTTGGCCTGCTGGCCCTTTAATTGACAACGGGAAGTTGCCCCTATTGGTCATGTGCGGTAGTGCACGCAGTGAAAAGCAGAACATTTCCACTGGTTCACATGTGTTACAGTGTTGTAATGAGTTCATGGAAGGCATTCCCTGTAAGTAAGATATAAAGGAGTGATATAATTTAAAGGTGTTCATATTAAGATGCATTTGTTAATTTAGGTTGTATAAAACCAAACTATTTACAAGTTCATTTACATGCTAACATGTCGAGTGCTGGACTGTATTTAGGTTAGCATTAGCATAATATAATGTGATCGCAGTATTTCTTTTCATTTGAACTCATGTATGTTCTAATGTGTTACAGTTTCACACCTGCCATATAAAGAACAGTCTAAACCCATCCTGGCGTCAGTGACTTATTGTGTGGAGGTGTTTAACTTCTGGATAGTAGAAACGGGGTTCTACGAGGCCAGTACAGCCATTCACGGGACTGATTCAAAAAGTTGAGATTCTTTTTGGGGTTTCCTCTCTTTCCTTGCAGACCTGCGCTCTCAGACCCGCGCTCTCAGACCCGCGCTCTCAGACCCGCGCTCTCAGACCCGCGCTCTCAGACCCGCGCTCTCAGACCCGCGCTCTCAGACCCGCGCTCTCAGACCCGCGCTCTCAGACCCGCGCTCTCAGACCCGCGCTCTCAGACCCGCGCTCGCAGACCCGCGCTCGCAGACCCGCGCTCGCAGACCCGCGCTCGCAGACCCGCGCTCGCAGACCCGCGCTCGCATACCCGCACTCTCAGACCCGCGCTCTCAGACCCGCGCTCTCAGACCCGCGCTCTCAGACCCTCTTACCGCCTCCTCCCTGCGCTCTCGGAGCTGCTCCTCCAGTCTCCTCACTGCACAGAGCTGCTCCTCCTCCTGCTCCTTGAGTCTGTGAGCCTCTGAGGTGAGACGCTCCTTCTGCTCCAGCCTGAGCCTCTGCAGACGCAGCAGCTCTGACAGCAGCTCCTGCTCCTCCAGGGACACCTCCACAGGCTCCACAGGCTCCTGAGAGACAGAAGGAGACTTTAAATCAGGCCTGTAAGTTTATTGGTTTATTAGGACAGTGTACAATTACATTAAGCACAGTGGCAGATATGTTTGTACCAGATTGTAGCTCATAGCTAATTTCCATCTGTAGTCCTACTCTGGGCACCAGACCCAGAACCCCTCTGCAGGTGGTGAACCCCTCTGCAGGTGGTGAGCCACAGGAGGGAGGAATTCCTTGACGGTCCTTGATTGTAAACTGTTCATAGGGGTGTTGCATGTTTTTGGTTGATGGGGGAAACCGGAGTACCCGGAGGAAACCCATCCAGACACGGGGAGGAAACATGCAAACTCCACACAGAAAGGCCCGGGCGACCCAGGGATCGAACCCGTAACCTTCTTGCTGTGAGGCATGAGTGTTGCCACTCAGCCACCGTGCCGCCGTGTGTTATAACCTCTGACCCCGTGGATCATTATGTAATAATGTGGACATTTTAAATCACAAAATTGATCTAAAAAAAAAAAAAAAAAAGAAACAAGTGTGCCGACTTCTGTGTTAGAAAACGGAGGAGAGCGACAAAATGAGCGACAAACGACTAGAACATGGAGAAAGATCTGAGGAGAACAGTTTGGAGAAACATCTGAGGATAAGAATTTGGAGAAACATCTGAGGAGAACAGTTTGGAGAAACATCTGAGGAGAACAGTTTGGAGAAACATCTGAGGAGAACAGTTTGGAGAAACATCTGAGGAGAACAGTTTGGAGAAACATCTGAGGAGAACAGTTTGAAGAACAGCTCTGATTTAAGACACGTGTGAGGGGAGAGTCTCTTACCTGTGCTTGGATCCTCTCCTCCCTCAGGTCTCGGGGCCCCTGTTCTGTGTGCACCCCCTGGTGGTCTCGGCTGGCGCTGCTCTCCTCCCTGACCCTCTGTTGCTCGAGCACTTGGCGCAGACGGCTCTCGATGTCCTGGCTGCGCAGACGCAGACTCTCCTCCTGCAGACGCATGCGCTGCTGCACTTCCTCAGACTCCCTGCGCTGACTCTCCACCTCCTGCTGGAGGCGCTGCAGCTCACGGCGCTCTTCCTGCTGCTTCTGCTCCATCTCCACGATCAGACGCCTGAAGAAGAACAGACCTACAGCTCAGGGACTGCATTTGACCCATCCTTCTCTCTGGGTTGGACCTGTCAGGAGCAGTGGGACACATCTCTGATGAGCTAGTCTTGGTTAGGACTACCTTAGAACATGCAAACTCCACACAGAAAGGCCCGGGAGTTGAACCAGGAACCTTCTTGAGGTCAAAGTGCTCCTGCCTCACAGTGTCAGAGTTAAACTGACCTCTTCGTCTCCAGTTTGTCCAGCTCCTCCCTCTGCAGCCGCTCAAACTCCAACCTGAAACACACAATACAGTTAGAACCACAGGAGCAGACCCAGAGGAGCAGAGACCAGACTCTGTGTAGAAGGACCTCTGCAGACTTCTCTGTGTCTGGACATTATTCACGGTTTCCTCTGCTCCCTCTTTCTTTTAAATAATTTATTGATTTATTTGAGTAAAACTTGAGCAGAAAAACTCAAATGTGACAGAAACGTGGCTCAGGTTTAGTGAGAAGGTCCAGAGCAAACACCACACCACAACACGTGTTTTTCTAGGCTCAGGATCAAACGTCATGAAGAAGTCCTCCATCTTTGCGGTAAACATGGTCCAGAGATTCTGTGGAACATCTCCACAAGTCACTGCTGGTTCAGACTGAGCCTGATCTCCACAATATCTGTGCAGTGACAGGTTTGAACCGGGATTAAACCAGGACTAAACCAGGACTAAACCAGGACTAAACCAGGACTAAACCAGGACTAAACCAGGTCTAAACCAGGTCTAAACCAGGTCTAAACCAGGTCTAGACCAGGACTAGACCAGGACTAGACCAGGACTAAACCAGGACTAGACCAGGACTAAACCAGGACTAGACCAGGACTAGACCAGGACTAGACCAGGACTAAACCAGGACTAAACCAGGACTAAACCAGGACTAAGCCAGAACTAGACCAGGACTAAACCAGGACTAGACCAGGGATTACACAGATATCAGGACACATGGGAATAGAAAAAGTTCTACCATTTAGAAAGAGGGTTTTTATCATTGTGGGATTGGTATCGAGTATCGGTATTGAGTATCGAGTCTCTTCCTTTGTATGGAAATCTAGCTTAAGTCTCAGTATCGTGATCGGTCGGACGTTATTGTTCTGTATCTGAGAGGTTCGTGTTCCCTGAGGAGGTGAGTAAAGTCATCTGCTTCTTCTGAAAGGTCACGCTTCACTGTGATTGGTTGAATGCACCTGTCACTCACTCAGACACCACCCAATCGGACGAGGGGGCGAGAGAAAGCGTTACGAAGAGGAACAGAGGACTTTGCTGACCTCTTCAGGGCGTCAGAAAAAAGAAAAGAGTTTATGAATCGTGACGTGGCTCCAGGAAAATCAGGAGAATCACGAGAATCGCAAGAATCGCGAGAATGATTTGATTTTGTCTCAAAAACAAAAGAAAAATAATTTAAACACAAAATACAAAATGTCTCCAAACCACTGACCTCTGCATGAAAAACACCCAGGAGGAGCAGTAGCAGTAGTAGTAGTAGTAGTAGTAGTAGTAGTAGTAGTAGTAGTAGTCGTACTCTTACCCGGGGTTGTAGAGCATGACTGTGGACAGGTTTTCACACGACTGAGACAAATCCGTCATCGAGAGACTCAGAGACGACAGCAGCCCACTCTGAAAAACAGAACCAAGACTAAACCAGGACTGAACCAGGACTAAACAAGGACTAAACCAGGACTGAACCAGGACATTGTCTCAGCACTTGGTCTAACTCTAACCAATCAACCATAAAACCTTTGGAATCTTTATATAAACGAGCAGTGAAAGTCACACAAACTCCTGAGCTGGAAAACCTTCTGAAACTGCATCACATTTGTCTAGTGTATAAAATTCAGCTGGTTTAGCTTCACCTCCTCTTTCCTCCTTTATAACTGTCCAATCTAAGAGACACACCAGGGGCACCTCCAGGGGGCGCTGTCCCTCTGAGGAAAACTGTTCTCCTTCACAGCCTCACATCACTGGAGCTCAGAGCCTCCAGCAGTGAGAGAAGCTCCATCACTTCAGGCTTTTAAACAAAATGTCCATCTATCCATTTTCTTACGCTTATCTGGGGCTGGGTCGAGGGGGCAACAGTCTAAGCAGGGACTCCCAGACTTCCTCCACCCCTGACACTTCCTCCAGCTCCTCCAGGGGGACCCCAAGGTGTTCCCAGGCCAGCCCATTCTTGAACCTCCACCTTAACGTGGTGGAGGGGTTTGAGTGCCCGAATGATCCCGGGAGCTATGTTGTCAGGGGTTTCATGCCCCTGGTAGGGTCAACCAAGGCAAACAGGTCCTGGGGGACGGGTCAGACTAACAGCAGTTCAGGAGCCCTTTATGAAACAGCAAGGCCAATTACGTCACCCGGATTGGCTTTACCGGGACCCCACCCTGTAGCCAGGCTTGGTGTGGGTGCTCGATGGCGAGCGTCGGATGGCCGGGCCTTCCCCACGGGGCCCGGCCGGGCACAGCCCGAAGGAGCGACGTGGGGCCATCCTCCCGTGGACCCACCACCCGCAGGAGGAACCATAACGTCCCGTTCAGGGAGATCTGGGCGGCAGTCGGAGGCAGGGGCCTTGACGACCGGATCTCCGGACATGGAGACCAGCTTTGGGGACATGGAATGTCACCTCTCTGGGGGGGAAGAAGCCCGAGCTCGTGCGGGAGGTTGTGACTAGATATAGTTGGCCTCACCTCCACCCACAGCTTGGGCTCTGGAACCCAGCTCCTTGAGGAGGGCTGGACTCTCCATTTCTCTGGCGTTGCCCGCGGGGAGCAGTGGCCGTTGTTCTACTGGGGGACTTTAACACCCACGTGGGCAACGACAGTGACACCTGGAGAGGGGTAATCAGGAAGAACGGCCTCCCTGATCTGAACCCGAGTGGTGTTCTGTTATTGGACTTCTGTGGTAGTCACAGTTTGTCCATAATGAACACCATGTTTGAGCACAAAGGTGTCCATCAGTGCACATGGCACCAGGACACCCTAGGCCGGAGGTCAATGACCAACTTTGTTGTTGTATCATCTGACCTCAACCCATCACCACCTGGTTGTGAGTTGGGTTCGCTGGCAGGGGAGGGAGCCGGAAAGACCTGGCAGGCCCTAGCGTATAGTGAAGGTCTGTTGGGAACGTCTGGCAGAGCCCTCTGTCAGGCAGACCTTCAACTCACACCTCCGGGAGAGCTTCTCCCAGATTCCGGGGGAGGCTGGGGACATGGAGTCCGAGTGGGCTTTGTTCTTGGCCTCTATTGTCGATGCGGCCGCTCGTAGCTGTGGTTGTAAGGTCTGTGGTGCCTGTCGCGGCGGCAATCCCCCGAACCTGGTGGTGGACAACGGAAGTAAGGGATGCCGTCAGGCTGAAGGAGTCTTATCGGGCCTTGTTGGCTCGTGGGACTCCTGAGGGAGCTGACAGGTACTGGCGGGCCAAGCGTGCTGCAGCCCGGGCGGTCGCAGAGGCAAAAACTCGGGGTTGGGAGGAGTTCAGAGAGACCATGAAGGATGACTATCGGACGGCCACAAAGAAATTCTGGCAAACCGTCCGGCGCCTTAGGAGGGGGAAGCAGTGCTTCACCAACACTGTTTACAGTGCCGGTGGAGCTGTTGACCTCGACTGGGGATGTTGTCGGACGGTGGAAGGAATACTTTGAGGATCTCCTCAATCCCACCGTCAGAGGAAGCAGAGGCTGGGGACTCGGAGGTGGACTCATCCATCACTGGCTGAAGTCACTGAGGTGGTTTGCAAGCTTCTTGGTGGCAAGGCTCCGGGGGTGGATGAGATCCATCCTGAGTATCTTAAGTCTCTGGATGTTGTGGGGCTGTCTTGGCTGACACGTCTCTGCAACATCGCGTGGCAGTCGGGGACAGAACCTCTGGACTGGCAGACCGGGGTGGTGGTCCCTCTGTTTAAGAAGGGAGACTGGAGGGTCTGTTCCAACTACAGGGGAATCACACTCCTCAGCCTTCCCGGTAAGGTCTATTCCAGGGAACTGGAGAGGAGAATCCGACCGATGGTCGAACCTCGGATTCAGGAGGAGCAGTGTGGTTTTCGTCCCGGCCGTGGAACAAAAGAACAAAATACCAAAATAACAGGACTAGATCAGGACTAGACCAGGACTGAACCAGGACTAGACAAGGACTAAACCAGGGACTGAACCAGGGACTGAACCAGGGACTGAACCAGGGACTGAACCAGGGACTGAACCAGGGACTGAACCAGGACTGACCTTCCTCTTCTCTCGGAGTCGAGCTGCTTCTTTGGGATGGTTGAAGCGGAACATGTTTGTGCGACCCAAAAGAATCACAGCCCCTGGAACAGAAACGTGTCAGATGCCCTCCCATCCTCCTGTAGTAGTAGCAGTAGTAGTAGTACTTGTAGTAATAGTAGTAGTAGCAGTAGAAGAAATCGCAGTAGTAGTACATGTAGTAGCAGTACCTTGTGTGAGTACTGTTGCCTGGGTGACAGCGGCTCCATTCACTGAGCACTGGGAGCTGTTCAGGGGTCGCAGAGTCACTGTACCGCTCTGGTTCTCAAACACACAGTGCTCCGAGTCCAAGTCCAAACCATGAAGGACTGAGACCAGGACCAGGACCAGAGACCAGGACCGGGACCGGGACCAGGACCAGAGACCAGAAACCGTGACCAGGACCGGGGTAGACCAGAGACCAAAGGGAGGACAGAGAGGAGAAAACTTGGTCAGAAGACCCCATTTGTGACATCACATGACCAGACTGAGGTCACATGACCAGAGACTCACCGATGTCCTGCTCCGTCTCTGCGTCGTCTCGTCCTACGAACGTGCGACCCTCCTGCAGGGGAGACAGAACTGAGCGTTTGAAAGGTCTGAATCTACAGACACAGAACTGAGCGCCTGAAAAATCCTGGTTACCTTCAGGTGGTACAGGATAATTCCTGTACTGAGTAGGTCGTCGTCGATGCCGATAAGATGAGGCAGTTCTGAGTCCAGGACGACTCCGATCCCCTCCTTACGTAAGGCCAGAGTCTCCTCCTGAAACCAGCAACAACAGGACTAAACCAGGACTAAACCAGGACTAAACCAGGACTAAACCAGGACTAAACCAGGATTAAACCAGGACTAAACCAGGACTAAACCAGGACTAAACCAGGTCTAAACCAGGTCTAAACCAGGACTGAACCAGGATTGACTAAACTCTGTACCTTGAGGATGTTCTGAGTCTCGTTCCATTTATTGGTCCATTCTTTAGTCAACTCCAAAACCTGCAGAAAGAAGAAAGATCAGGACTAAACCAGGACTGAGCCAGGACTAAACCAGGTCTAAACCGAGACTAAACCAGGTCTAAAGCAGGACTGACCCGGGCCTCATTCTGGTGCAGTTTCTCCTCCATGCTCAGAGCCGTGGGAGAGTCCAACAGCGCGATCTGAAATCAAACATAAAACTAAATATTAAACATGAAATTTGACAAGCGAATGTGGAATAAAGTCATATTCTGGAACATTCTGTTGCACTGATGTTCCGCGCAGTACCTGGTTCCCCTGCAGCAGCAGCGCCTTGAGCCGGGCGATCTCCGCCCGCAGTTCTCGGATGAGCCTCACGTTGGCATCCTCGTTCACCGTGGGTTTGTTGATGATGTTTTTAGCACGGTTAGCGTAGCGTAGCGTGCTAAGGGTCTCGTAGTAGTTCACGTCGGCCGGAGAGATCGCTGAGAGAAAAGAACAAAAGAACAAGAATAAAAAAAGAACAGAAGAACAAAATAACAAGAACCAAAGAACAAGAACAAAGGAACGAAAGAACAAGAACAAAAGAAGAGAAGAACAAAAGAACGGCTTAAAGAACAGTTCAGACAGGAGCAGTAACTGGAGTAGTAGCACTAGTAGTAGTATTCACAGTAGCAGTAGTAGTAGTAGTATTGGCAGTAGTAGTAGTAGTAGTATTGGCAGTAGTAGTAGTAGTAGTAGTATTGGCAGTAGTAGTAGTAGTAGTAGTATTGGCAGTAGTAGTAGTAGTATTTGCAGTAGTAGTAGTAGTATTTGCAGTAGTAGTAGTAGTATTTGCAGTAGTAGTAGTAGTAGTATTTGCAGTACTCACTGGCGATCATGATGGTGCGTGAGTTCCCGCCCAGACTGTCCTTCAGGAGCCATGTCAAGACCGAGTCTCGATACGGAACAAAAACAGACTTCCTCTTCACAGAGTCTCCGGACAAGTCCGCTGAGGACAGAGGGTAGACCTGGTTCAGTCCTGGTTTAGACCCGATTTAGACCTGGTTTAGACCTGGTTTAGACCTGATTTAGACCTGGTTTAGTCCTGGTTCAGTCCTGGTTCAGTCCTGGTTTAGTAGTAGCAGCAGTAGTAGTAGTAGTAGTGGTATGTAACCAGGGTTAAAAATCCAGTCCGGTTCCTTTTACCTACCCCAATCCACCCAATCCAACGTACGTAGTAGTCGTAGTAGTCGTAGTGGTAGCAGTAGCAGTAGCAGTAGTATCTGTATTACACTTGTTACCTAGAGCGGAGATGACGTTGCCGAGGGTAACCAGGCTCTTGTTGATGTTCCCGCCCTCTTGGAGGCGTGTCCCCGTGGCGCCCGTTGACTCCGCCCTCTCAGAGCCCGCCAGGTCCACCAGGTGGATCTTACTCAGGGTCTCACTGGGCTGCTCCGCGTCGAACTTCGCCTGAGAGCGTCACCGTGTGGACGGAGGAGGGATTATGCTGTTGTTTAATATGAGAGCACTGTGTGTGTGTGTGTGTGTGTGTATGTGTGTGTGTGTGTATATGTGTGTGTTTCAGACCTGGGTGAAGCTCAGGCTGAAGATGGCGTGGGACCTGCTGCTCGTTTCGTTCATGGCGGTCGACGCCGTCGTTCTGTTCATGTTCCCGCCCTCCATCAGGTCCTCCACGTCCGAGAACGACTGCACCAGGTGTTTGGACAGGTCTGAAACACACACACACGTGTGACACACATGTGACACACACACACACACACACACACACACACACAGGCCTCACCCTCCACGTAGGGCCCCTCTTTGGGGTGCTCTCGGACTCTGAGGTTGAAGGTCTGGTTGGACTTTCTCCTCAGGAGGTCCCTCACTCTCTCATTGTAGATCTCGAGGAAACTGCAGCAGATTCAGGGTCAAAACTACAAACACACAACTACAAACACACACAAAACTACACAATCACCTCCTCCTCAAAAACACCTGGAGTCGTGTTTGTTTCAGTCACATGTTTGAGGAACTCTTTATTATTAGTCTGTCTACATCTACAAAGCTCCAAACGCTCTGTTCCACCTTGTGATGTCATCAAGTGGTAGTTTTCAAGTGAACAGCTCCTTTTACCTTTAGTTCAGTCGAGATCGGCAATTCCAGGACTGAAATGATCCAAATGATTCTAGTGAAGGTGTGTGGAGTTTAAAAACACAGTGGAGCACTTCCTGTATCACCACATGATGACATCACAAGGTGGAACAGAGTGTTTTCAGTTTGAGAGAAGAACTCGTGTTAAATCTGCAGGTTTGTGTTAAACATGTGAATGAAACAAAACACAACTCCAGGTGTGACGAGGAAACAACATTAGGACAGAGCAGAGGATTGTGGGACATTTAAAAGAGCACCATCAAAGTATTAGGAAATGTTTCAGCAAGGGATCAGTCCTGGTTCAGTTCTGGTTCAGTCCCGGTTTAGTCCTGGTTTGGTCCCAGTTTAGTCCTGGTTCAGTCCGGTCTTACCTGACCTCGGTCCTGTAGGAGGCTTGGTCCCAGCTCGTGCTGTGGCTGATGCGACTGAAGAGTCCCTCACAGATCCTCGGAATGAGTCCAGCCTCCCCCTGAAGAACAGACCTGGTTCAGACCTGGTTTAGACCTGGTTTAGACCTGGTTTAGACCTGGTTTAGACCTGGTTTAGACCTGGTTTAGACCTGGTTCAGTCCTGGTTCAGTCCTGGTTCAGTCCTGGTTTAGTCCTGGTTTAGACCTTTAGTCTGTTTCCTTAGATCATATTTCTGAGTAATTCTACATTTTTAGCTCACAGTTTCGTTTTAAATCTCACATCTCAGAGAAACTTCACGTGTCTAGAACAGTCCTGTTCATACATGTCTAGAACAGTCCCGTTCACACGTGTCTAGAACAGTCCCGTTCACACGTGTCTACAACAGTCCCGTTCACACGTGTCTACAACAGTCCCGTTCACACCTGTCTACAACAGTCCCGTTCACACGTGTCTACAACAGTCCCGTTCACACGTGTCTAGAACAGTCCCGTTCACACGTGTCTAGAACAGTCCCGTTCACACGTGTCTACAACAGTCCCGTTCACACGTGTCTAGAACAGTCCCGTTCACACGTGTCTAGAACAGTCCCGTTCACACGTGTCTAGAACAGTCCCGTTCACACGTGTCTAGAACAGTCCCGTTCACACGTGTCTTGAACAGTCCCGTTCACACGTGTCTTGAACAGTCCTGTTCACAACTGTCTACAACAGTCCCGTTCACACGTGTCTAGAACAGTCCCGTTCACACGTGTCTAGAACAGTCCCGTTCACACGTGTCTAGAACAGTCCCGTTCACACGTGTCTAGAACAGTCCCGTTCACACGTGTCTACAACAGTCCCGTTCACACGTGTCTACAACAGTCCCGTTCACACGTGTCTACAACAGTCCCGTTCACACGTGTCTACAACAGTCCCGTTCACATGTGTCTACAACAATCCCGTTCACATGTGTCTAGAACAGTCCCGTTCACACGTGTCTACAACAGTCCCGTTCACACGTGTCTTGAACAGTCCCGTTCACACGTGTCTTCAACAGTCCCGTTCACACCTGTCTACAACAGTCCCGTTCACACGTGTCTAGAACAGTCCCGTTCACACGTGTCTACAACAGTCCCGTTCACACGTGTCTACAACAGTCCCGTTCACACGTGTCTACAACAGTCCCGTTCACACGTGTCTACAACAGTCCCGTTCACACGTGTCTACAACAGTCCCGTTCACACGTGTCTTGAACAGTCCCGTTCACACCTGTCTACAACAGTCCCGTTCACACGTGTCTAGAACAGT
>CM057090.1:655000-660000 GCA_029959045.1 Taenioides sp. WSHXM2023
TCTCTGTAGGCGTAGGTTCTCTGTAGAAGTAGGCTCTCTGTAGATGTAGGTTCTTTGTAGGTGTAGGCTCTCTGTAGGCGTAGGCTCTCTGTAGGCGTAGGTTCTCTGTAGACGTAGGCTCTCTGTAGACGTAGGTTCTCTGTAGACGTAGGTTCTCTGTAGGTGTAGGTTCTCTGTAGGCGTAGGTTCTCTGTAGGCGTAGGTTCTCTGTAGACGTAGGTTCTCTGTAGAAGTAGGTTCTTTGTAGGTGTAGGTTCTCTGTAGGCGTAGGTTCTCTGTAGGCGTAGGCTCTCTGTAGGCGTAGGTTCTCTGTAGAAGTAGGCTCTCTGTAGATGTAGGTTCTTTGTAGGTGTAGGCTCTCTGTAGGCGTAGGCTCTCTGTAGATGTAGGTTCTCTGTAGGCGTAGGTTCTCTGTAGAAGTAGGCTCTCTGTAGATGTAGGTTCTTTGTAGGCGTAGGCTCTCTGTAGGCGTAGGGTCTCTGTAGAAGTAGGCTCTCTGTAGATGTAGGTTCTCTGTAGGCGTAGGCTCTCTGTAGGCGTAGGGTCTCTGTAGAAGTAGGTTCTTTGTAGGCGTAGGCTCTCTGTAGGCGTAGGGTCTCTGTAGAAGTAGGCTCTCTGTAGATGTAGGTTCTTTGTAGGTGTAGGTTCTCTGTAGGCGTAGGTTCTCTGTAGGCGTAGGCTCTCTGTAGGCGTAGGTTCTCTGTAGAAGTAGGCTCTCTGTAGATGTAGGTTCTTTGTAGGTGTAGGTTCTCTGTAGGCGTAGGTTCTCTGTAGGCGTAGGCTCTCTGTAGGCGTAGGTTCTCTGTAGAAGTAGGCTCTCTGTAGATGTAGGTTCTTTGTAGGCGTAGGCTCTCTGTAGGCGTAGGCTCTCTCTCGTTCCCGCCCCTCGGGTTTAGAGCTTCTGTTTTTTATCTTTTGTTTGCTTTTATTTTCTTACCTCCTATGATTGATTTTGTTTTCTGTCTCTGTGTGTGTCTCTGTGTCTCTGTGTGTGTCTCTGTGTCTCTGTGTGTCTATGTGTCTATGTGTGTGTCTGTGTGTGTTTTGTGCGTTTCAGAGCTGAAGCGGTCCCTGTACGCGCTCTTCTCTCAGTTCGGGCAGGTGGTGGACATCGTGGCGTTGAAGACGATGGCGATGAGAGGACAGGCCTTCGTCGTCTTCAAAGAACTCACAGCGGCAACAAACGCGTTAAGACAACTGCAGGGGTTCCCCTTCTACAACAAGCCCATGGTACTGCTCCTGCCTGCTCCTGTCTGCTCCTGTCTTCTCCTGCCTGGTTTAGTCCTGGGTTTAAGGACGCTCGCTGCTCCTCTGGCTCTGCTCCTCTGGCTCTGCTCCTCTGGCTCTGCTCCTCTGGCTCTGCTCTTCTTTTGCTCGTCTTATTGAAAGTGTTTTTGTTGCAGAGGATTCAGTACGCTAAAACCGACTCTGAGATCATCTCCAAAATGAAGGGAACGTACGGAGACAAAGAGAAGAAGAAAGAGAAGAAGAAGAAGGCCCAGGAGGCGGCAGCCAATCAGAACAAGAGACCTGCTCAGGTGAGACGTGAGGTTCCGGGGCAAACACGAGTCCCGCGCCTCGAGTCCCGCGCCTCGAGTCCCGCGCCTCGAGTCCCGCGCCTCGAGTCCCGCGCCTCGAGTCCCGCGCCTCGAGTCCCGCGCCTCGAGTCCCGCGCCTCGAGTCCCGCGCCTCGAGTCCCGCGCCTCGAGTCCCGCGCCTCAAGTCCCGCGCTCCAAGCTCAGGCCTTTTCATGACTCTTCTGTTTTATCGTTTTTATGTCTAACTCTTATTGTCCTCGTCAGGTCCCCGTGGCGGCGCACACACCTGTGCAGGTACGTGCGGCTCTTATTACTCCTCTAATAAGAGTGTAATAAGAGTAATAAGAGTGTAATAATGCTGTTATATACAGGTCCCAGACAACCCTCCAAACCACATCCTGTTCCTCAGTAACCTTCCCGAGGAGACCAATGAGATGATGCTCTCCATGTTATTCAACCAGTGAGTACCGGACCGGGACCGGACCGGGACCCGACCAGCCAGGACTTAAATATAACTGGACCAGGACTCCAAACTCTAGGGCTGTCAGAAGTACCGAAAACCAGATAGACTAGTGTACACCCATGGACCAGACCAGGACTGGACCAGGACTGGACCAGGACTGAACCAGGACCGAACCAGGACCGAACCAGGACCGAACCAGGACCGAACCAGGACTAACACAGAGGTAAGGACTCATGGGAATAGAAAAGGATGATTTAGTTCCTCCGCTTCAGTATCGAGGGCTCGTAGCTGCTCTTGTGTTTCAGCTGCTTTGCTTCACTCCCCCGACTTGAGAAAAGTCGTGTAGAAATTTGAAAATGTTTTTGCAGTTCTGACAAATATTTAGTTCTAACATTTATCGTAGGATCAGAATATAGAGTCTGTTTCTTAGTATTAATATTTAGTTTGAACTTTTAGTACCTTGACAAAGCTGCATACCCCTGACCTCCTGGTGACCTCTTGACCTCTGCCCTCAGGTTCCCGGGCTTTAAAGAGGTGCGTTTGGTTCCGGGGAAACACGACATTTCGTTTGTGGAGTTTGAGAGCGACACTCAGGCCGGAGTCGCCAAAGACGCTCTGCAGGGCTTCAGGATCACGGCCACCTGCGCCATGAGGATCTCCTACGCCAAGAAGTGACCGGACCCCCGGACGCACCCCGGACCCCCGGACGCACCCCAGACCCCCGGACGCACCCCAGACCCCCGGACGCACCCCAGACCCCCGGACGCACCCCGGACCCCCAAACGCACCCCGGACCCCCAAACGCACCCCGGACCCCCGGACGCACCCCGGACCACAGACCCTGAACGCACCCCGGACCCCCGGACGCACCCCGGACCACAGACCCTGAACGCACCACGGACCCCCAGACGCACCACCATACACCTGTACAGAGACAGGACCCTGAACGCACCACGGACTCAGACCTGAGGAGGCGTCTCAGACCTGGGACAGTTCTTGTTTTTTCACAATAAACCTGCTCAGAGCGTCACGTTTAGTTTAGGCTTTTATTTTGTAGGAGTGACAGGAAGTGCCACGGGTTTGTTGGATTTTCTTTGCCCTTTTGGACTCTGGAACCTCAGAACTGTTGACTTTAATTTGTTTTGTAAAAATTCAGAATTCTGCTTTTTTTTGTGATAAATTTGTGTTTTTAAAATAAAATCTAAAACCCGAAGTGTGCGTCTGTGGAGCGTGTGGTCTAATGACGTTTCTCCGGTTCCTCCTTCAGCTTCGCTCAGAGCTTCACTTTGGCTCCGGCTCTTCTGTCCTCCAGCGTCGTGAGAAACGTTTGATTTTAATCCTGAAATCCTCAGGTTCCTCCAGAACCAAAGCCGATTTAAACAGACGCTCGGCTGTGTGAAGGAATCAGGAACATGTCCTCCATACACCTCCATCCTCCATACTCCTCTGCTCCAACTCTTTCCCTCTGCTGCTCCTCTGCTCCTCCTTTCTGCTCCACCTCTGCTCCTCCTCTCTCTTCCTCCTTTCTCCTCCTCCTCTCTGCTCCTCCTCTCTCTTCCTCCTTTCTCCTCCTCCTCTCTGCTCCTCCTCTCTCTTCCTCCTTTCTCCTCCTCCTCTCTGCTCCTCCTCTCTCTTCCTCCTTTCTCCTCCTCCTCTCTGCTCCTCCTCTCTTCCTCCTTTCTCCTCCTCTCTGCTCCTCCTCTCTCCGTGATCCTGATTCATTCCCACTGTTCAAATCCAAACTTCCTGCTTTTTTAAATCCTTAAATCCTTTTTGTTTTTCATTTTGTTTGTTCGGTGTAAAATTCTCTAAATCAGACGTTCCTCCCGTTTAAGTTACTTTTACTTTTCCCAAATACTTCCGTACGTACTCTTACTCTTTCGTTTCTTGGACCTCTACTTTGTACTTCTACTTGAGTAATATTACTTTGTAGTAACGTTACTCTTACTTGAGTACAGTTTTTGGCTCCTCTGCACCTCAAAGCACCAGAGCCAAGTAGAACTGTACGCAGCAAAAGAGTTTGGACAAAATTTAACATCTAAACACTTAAATTTATCAGAAAATGACTTAAAAGTAGAGAAATGACCCTGACCCTGACCCTATGTCCACGCAGGAAGATGATTTTAAAATAAAATCAACTCCGTCTGGACTCGAATGAAGCCGCCTCAGGTAAATGTGGCTCATGGTTAGTTTTAGATAAATATATTTAAAACCAGTTTAGGATTAGTGTTCATGGCCTGATAATAAGTTCAAAGATCTTAAATTCTAGGTAGAAGTACAGTCCCTGACAAAAGTCTTGTCGCTTATCCATTTTGTAGAAACAAAAGCTTATAACCTGACTTTAAATTAATCGATTGGTTTTAGAAATGTCTCATATGAAAGCTAAAACTCTCCCAAATTATGCTCAATATACTAAAATAAATTTGCTTCACTGAAGAAAGATTGATCATTTAATGAACACAGAAAGGTCAGATTTTGGCAAGACAAAAGTCTTGTCGCCTTGTCATATGATGCACCCAATCCTAGATTACAGCCTCACCTGTGATCAGTTACTGATCAATCAATTAGTGGGTGTGTATAAAAAGAACCCCAGCACACCAGACCTTCACATCAACTGCAACTTGACCTCTGACAACATGCCTAAGATCCACCCTGAGACCAAAGCGTTAATTATCAAGAGGCTGAAGACCAGATCCACTGCCGAGGTGGCTGACACCTTCAATGTGTCTCAGCGTCAAGTACAAAGAATAAGAAAAAGATCTGAAAAGACTGGAGATGTTTTTGACAAGCCCAGGTCCGGCAGACCCCGCAAGACAACTGCTCGGGAGGACCGTTTGTTGATTCGAAAATCCAAGGCCAGCCCCTTTTCCACTGCAGCAGAGCTCCACCAGGCCTGGTCACCTCAAGTCCCTGTGTCAACCAGAACAGTTTGTAGAATTCTGTCTCGAAATGGCCTCCATGGTCGAATCAGTGCACAGAAACCAGCACTAAACAAAAGG
>CM057090.1:667500-702500 GCA_029959045.1 Taenioides sp. WSHXM2023
GGCTCAGACTCATTTCTCAGGAGCAGATGGAGTCCTCAAGACCTTCTGTGGTCAGGTGAAGCTTCGTCAGATCCAAAGCCTCCTCACACTGGGGCCATTGTAGTTCAAGTGACAAGTTAGACCAGTCGTATCTCCCATATTTGGAATTCTGACCGCGAGTATCATAGCAACCAAAGAGCCAATCAGGAGCGAGGCTGCTGAAGGTAACGCCGCTTAGCAACGCTGTCAATCAAACCTGTTGCTAAAGCCAGTGGGAGGGGCCTCGGGAAAAGGAGGCGTCCGATTGGTCTGTTCTTAATGCTCAGATCTGGATTTGGGACAAAATGTTGAAATAAAAACCCGAGGATCATGAAGAGCGTTCAGACCAACATCTGAAGGTCAGAATTTAAGGTTTGTGAATGAAACAAACACAAGTCCAGGTGTTTGAGGAGGAACTTTAGAAAATGACTTAAAGCCATAGACGTTTATATGAGTGGACAGAGCTAACGCACTAACCTACTATGTTCCAAACAGGAAGTGTTCATGGGTGTGTTTGGGCTCCATGGACTCTGGCTCCAGTTCAGTTTGTGTGTAAAAAGGCTCCTCTCTGTACCTGCTGCTGTCAGGCTCCTCACTCTGACCTGAGAATGTCTGAACCACAGACGTTTATACGAATGGACGTCGCTAACGTGCTAACCGCCGCGTTCCAAACAGGAAGTGCTCCAGGCGGCTCTTCCGGCTCTTCTGACTCTAGCTCAGTGGCTCACATTGAGATCTTGTGGCTCTTCTCTCTGGACCTGCTGCTGTGGCCTCGGCGTTTTGCTCTTAAATGTTCTTCTGGAGCTGCTCTAAAGGATCCGGAGTTTTTCATTTCTCGATTTTGTCCCTAAATCCAGATCTGAACATAAATAACGGACCAATCAGACGCCTTCATTCCCCGAGGCCCCTCCCACTACCGTTAGCAACAGGTTTGATTGACAGCTGGTGCGTTTCGTTGCTAAGTAACCCCCTTCCCGCTGTCCCGCCCCTTCCACACATGGATCTATAATAAACCTGGATAAGCCTCTCCCCCTCTGTCCCCGCTCTAGTGGACGCTCCAGGTACTGCAGCTCTGGAGCTCCAGCCCAGGAACAATTGTCCCACAGAGCGCAATGCATTTTGGGAATTCAACCTGCCCATGTTCTGACAGGGCATCCGGCTTTCACAAAGGCCGGATTCTTTTGTATTTTTACAATACAAACTTTTTAAAATGTTTAAATTGTCAAAGCATCTAAAAGTGATCTTTGTCAGAGTTAGCCTCGCCAGGCACTGAGCCGCGCTCTGAGCCGTTCTGAGCCGTTCTGAGCCGCGCTCTGAGCCGCGCTGAGCCGCGCTCTGAGCCGTTCTGAGCCGTTCTGAGCCGTTCTGAGCCGCGCTCTGAGCCGCGCTCCGCTCTAGCAGCTTCGCTCTGATTGGTCAGAACGGCACGTTTCTGGCGTCACAGGTTTGGCGGCGTGAGGTCAGTGTTCAGGAAGTAACGTGGAAGCAAAAATGTTTTTTGGCGCGACGCTCGAATGAGCCGCTGAAAACAACACGACGCCATCTTGGATTCACACTCAGATCTGATCAGAGTTCTGAGGTTCCACCGTCGGGCGTCACCCGTTTTGAGGTTTGAGTGACATTTACATTTATCCAATGACAGCGCCACTTTTCCGACTTTAACGAGTGGATCGAGACATTTAATAAAACTCACTGGACATTTAGTTTGTGCTTTAACTTTAAATTGTTAGACGACTTTTTTCAGGACGTTGTACTTTTTAATTTGTGCAGTTACTCTTAATTTTACTAACAGACCCTCAAAGACCCTGATGTCCAGTTTTTCTGATAAGTAAAATAATTAAAATAAAGTGAAGGTGATGCTTTATTAGTGAAGTCGTAAAACCGCCCAGTGAAACTGTCACATCGGATCGGCAAATATGGATCTGGCTCCAGATTGGCTACCGTAGCAACGGGAGCTTCATCTGAGCAGAGCTGTGGAGACGCGACACAGAACAATCTGTTACACACTTTGTGCGTCTGTGTGTGTGTGTTTGTGTGTCTGTATCAGGTGTGGACTGTGGACCAGCGGTCTCTGTATCAGACCTACTTCCTGTCTGTGATGATCCTTCAGTTCCTGTTTCCTGTCGGGGTCATGATCTTCTGCTACAGCCAAGTCTGCAGGGAGCTCTGGTTCAAGGTGAGTCCTGGTTTAGTCCTGGTTTAGTCCTGATTGAGTCGTGGTCTTGTCTTGGTCGAGTCCTGGTCGAGTCCTGGTTCAGTCCTGGTTTAGTCCTGTTTTAGTCCTGGTTTAGACCTGGTTCAGTCCTGGTTTAGTCCTGGTTTAGTCCTGGTTTAGTCCTGGTTTAGTCCTGGTTTAGACCTGGTTTAGTCCTGGTTTAGACCTGGTTTAGTCCTGATTGAGTCGTGGTCTTGTCTTGGTCGAGTCCTGGTCCAGTCCTGGTTCAGTCCTGGTTTAGTCCTGTTTTAGTCCTGGTTTAGACCTGGTTCAGTCCTGGTTTAGTCCTGGTTTAGTCCTGGTTCAGTCCTGGTTTAGTCCTGGTTCAGTCCTGGTTCAGTCCTGGTTTAGTCCTGGTTTAGTCCTGGTTCAGTCCTGGTTTAGTCCTGGTTTAGTCCTGGTTCAGTCCTGGTTTAGTCCTGGTTCAGTCCTGGTTCAGTCCTGGTTTAGACCTGGTTTAGTCCTGGTTTAGTCCTGATTGAGTCGTGGTCTTGTCTTCGTCGAGTCCTGGTCCAGTCCTGGTTCAGTCCTGGTTCAGTCCTGGTTTAGACCTGGTTCAGTCCTGGTTTAGTCCTGGTTTAGTCCTGGTTCAGTCCTGGTTTAGTCCTGGTTCAGTCCTGGTTTAGTCCTGGTTTAGTCCTAGTTCAGTCCTGGTTTAGACCTGGTTTAGACCTGGTTTAGTCCTGGTTTAGTCCTGATTGAGTCGTGGTCTTGTCTTGGTCGAGTCCTGGTCTTGTCCTGGTCGAGTCCTGGTCCAGTCCTGGTCCAGTCCTGGTCCAGTCCTGGTCCAGTCCTGGTCCAGTCCTGGTTCAGTCCTGGTCCAGTCCTGGTCCAGTCCTGGTTGAGTCCTCTCTCTCTCAGACAGTCCCGGGGTTCCAGACGGCTCAGATCCGGTTGCGTTTGCTGGGACGCCGTAGGACGGTTCTGGTTCTGGTCCTGGTCTTGGCGGCGTACGTGGCGTGCTGGAGTCCGTACTACGTCTTCTCTTTGCTCCGAGACTTCCACGCGTCCTTCATGTCCTCGCAGAGACACGGCCTTACTGTCTTCTACGCCGTGGACTGTCTCGCCATGTCCAACGGCGTCATCAACACGCTCGCCTTCGTCTGGGTCAAGAAACCGGACCGGACCCGGACAAGGACCGGGCTCAGACTCAGGACTTTCACCAAGATCAAGTCCAATGTGGAAGACAACCGCACCACGTCCACCAAGGGGACAGAGACCGAGACCGGGAGAGGACTTTCTTAGACCTGGTTCAGTCCTGGTTTAGTCCTGGTTCAGTCCTGGTTTAGTCCTGGTTCAGTCCTGGTTTAGACCTGGTTTAGTCCTGGTTCAGTCCTCGTTTAGTCCTGGTTCAGTCCTGGTTCAGTCCTGGTTTAGACCTGGTTCAGTCCTGGTTTAGTCCTGGTTTAGACCTGGTTCAGTCCTGGTTTAGACCTGGTTTAGTCCTGGTTCAGTCCTGGTTTAGACCTGGTTCAGTCCTGGTTTAGTCCTGGTTCAGTCCTGGTTTAGTCCTGGTTCAGTCCTGGTTTAGTCCTGGTTCAGTCCTGGTTTAGACCTGGTTCAGTCCTGGTCTCTCTCTGCCCCCTCTCTGGTCTCTGTGATGATGTCATGCTCTCAAATGGGGTCAGAGGTCAGAGTCACATTTCCCATCTGTGTAAATGTGTAAAGTTTGTTTTCAGGTTCTTTCTTCAGACAGTTTGTTTTCAGACCTGACGGTTTGGACCGCTCCCTGCGGTCTTCCTCAGGGTCGTGATGTTCCTGTGACGTCTCTGCTCAGCTGATTTAAACAGGTTTTGACAGCGCCATCTGCAGTCCGATCTCAGGTGTGTGAGAGTAAAAAAGCCCTTTGTCCCGGTTTATCGTCCCCACGTTTCCGTATTTCGATTTCCTCTTTAATCCAGTGACGGTGTTTGTTTTCCTCTGTCCCAGTGATGTTTTCTCCGTCCTCGTCCATAATGTGATTCTTTTTTCCTCTGCTCAGAAACGGCCGATTTGAGGTGTTCCTGTTTTGTTTTGTTTTGTTGCTCGTGGTCACGCCTTTGCCGTTTCCTTCTCATGTTCTGTCCCATGTTTCTTTTTTCGTACTGAACTCCCTCCCCGTTTCCCCGATGTGTTTTACTGCAGGGCATCAGGGTATTTGGTATATGACGTTACATTTATGCTCCGGTTCGGTTTTCTCTTTTGGGTGGACCAGTCGGTTTCACTGGTGTGTTCATCTTCATCTTGTTAACATACCTGTGCTCTTTTTTATAGTTTTATTTCTGTTTTTCTTGTTCTGTTTTTCTTTCTCTCTGACCTGTTGTTTTTCTTTGTTTATTGCTGATTTCGGGCATTGTCGTCCTGCCTCCGCCGGCAGGAAGACGGCGCCAAAACCGGTTTAAATCAGCTGAGCGGAGACGTCACAGGAACATTACGACCCTGAGGAAGACCGCAGGGAGCGGTCCAAACTGTCAGGTCTGAAAACAAACTGTCTGAAAAAAGAACCTGAAAACATAAAATATCAGAAGACCAAATGAACCTTGGACTGTGTGTTTAAAGTGTCGCACAGGAAAAACAACCCAAGTCCAGGTCCGTTTGCAGACGCGTTCATGTTCACGGCTCCAAAACCCCGAAAAGAACGAGAACGGAGAAAAGACACAAGTTTATTTGGAACACTTCAGAATCTACAGAACGGGCATCTGACACTTTACAACATCCAGCCTTCACACTCTGCTTTTCAAAACTACTGTCCTACTTTAATCCTGCTTTAGTCCTGCTTTAGTCCTGCTTTAGTTCCGGTTCAGTCCCGGTTCAGTCCCAGTTTAGTCTCGGTTCATTCCTGTTTCAGTCCCAGTTCAGTCCTGTTTTAGTCCTGTTTTAGTCCCGGTTGAGTCCCGGTTGAGTCCTGGTTGAGTCCCGGTTGAGTCCCTGGTTCAGTCCCGGTTCAGTCCCGGTTCAGTCCCGGTTCAGTCCCGGCCCCTGATGAAGCCTCGGGCCTCCTCCTGAAGCTGGCTCAGGTCCTCAGACTCAGACTCAGAGGAGCCGGGGCCTTTTGGAGGTTCGTAGTCCGATTCCGAGTCGATGAAGCTGCTCTCGTACTCGTCCTCTTCATCCTCCTCTTCATCAGCATCGGCAACGTGTTTGGACGAGGACGGACGAGTGCGACGGGCTGAGAGAGGAGAGAGGAGAGGAGAGAGGAGAGGAGAGAGGAGAGAGGAGAGGAGAGGAGTGAGGAGAGGAGTGAGGAGAGAGGAGAGGAGAGAGGAGAGGAGGAGAGAGAGGAGAGAGGAGAGGAGAGAGGAGAGGAGAGGAGAGAGGAGAGAGGAGAGAGGAGAGGAGAGAGGAGGGAGAAGAGGAGAGAGGAGAGGAGAGGAGAGAGGAGAGAGGAGAGGAGAGGAGAGAGGAGAGGAGAGGAGAGAGGAGAGGAGGAGAGAGAGGAGAGAGGAGAGGAGAGAGGAGAGGAGAGGAGAGGAGAGAGGAGAGGAGAGAGGAGAGAGGAGAGAGGAGAGAGGAGAGAGGAGAGGAGAGAGGAGGGAGAAGAGGAGAGAGGAGAGGAGAGGAGTGAGGAGAGAGGAGAGGAGAGAGGAGAGGAGGAGAGAGAGGAGAGAGGAGAGGAGAGAGGAGAGGAGTGAGGAGAGGAGGGAGGAGAGGAGAGGAGAGAGGAGGGAGAAGAGGAGGAGAGGAGAGAGGAGAGAGGAGAGGAGGAGAGGAGGAGAGAGGAGAGGAGAGAGGAGAGGAGAGGAGAGAGGAGGGAGAAGAGGAGAGAGGAGAGGAGAGAGGAGGGAGAAGAGGAGGGAGAAGAGGAGAGGAGAAGAGGAGGGAGAAGAGGAGAGGAGAGAGGAGAGGAGAGAGGAGGGAGAAGAGGAGGGAGGAGAGGAGAAGAGGAGGGAGGAGAGGGAGAAGAGGAGGGAGGAGAGGAGAGGAGAGAGGAGAGGAGAGAGGAGGGAGAAGAGGAGAGAGGAGGGAGAAGAGGAGAGAGGAGAGGAGAGAGGAGAGGAGAGGAGAGGAGAGAGGAGAGGAGAGAGGAGAGGAGAGGAGAGGAGGAGAGAGGAGAGGAGGAGAGAGGAGAGGAGAGGAGAGAGGAGAGGAGAAGAGGAGGGAGAAGAGGAGAGGAGAGGAGAGAGGAGAGGAGGAGAGAGGAGAGGAGGAGAGAGGAGAGGAGAGGAGAGGAGAGAGGAGAGGAGAAGAGGAGGGAGAAGAGGAGAGGAGAGAGGAGAGGAGAGGAGAGGAGAGAGGAGAGGAGAAGAGGGAGAAGAGGAGAGGAGAGAGGAGAGGAGGAGAGAGGAGGGAGGAGAGAGGTGGGAGAAGAGGAGGGAGGAGAGGAGAAGAGGAGGGAGGAGAGGGAGAAGAGGAGGGAGGAGAGGAGAGAGGAGGGAGAAGAGGAGAGGAGAAGAGGAGGGAGAAGAGGAGAGGAGAGAGGAGAGGAGAGAGGAGGGAGAAGAGGAGGGAGGAGAGGAGAAGAGGAGGGAGGAGAGGGAGAAGAGGAGGGAGGAGAGGAGAGGAGAGAGGAGAGGAGAGGAGAGAGGAGAGGAGAGAGGAGAGGAGAGGAGAGGAGGAGAGAGGAGAGGAGGAGAGAGGAGAGGAGAGGAGAGGAGAAGAGGAGGGAGAAGAGGAGAGGAGAGGAGAGGAGAGAGGAGAGGAGAGGAGAGAGGAGAGGAGGAGAGAGGAGAGGAGAGGAGAGGAGAGGAGAGAGGAGAGGAGAAGAGGAGGGAGAAGAGGAGAGAGGAGAGGAGAAGAGGAGGGAGGAGAGGGAGAAGAGGAGGGAGGAGAGGAGAGAGGAGGGAGAAGAGGAGAGGAGGGAGGAGAGAGGAGAGGAGAGAGGAGAGGAGGGAGAAGAGGAGAGAGGAGAGGAGAGAGGAGAAGAGGGAGGAGAGAGGAGAGAGGAGAGGAGAGAGGAGGGAGAAGAGGAGAGGAGAGAGGAGGGAGGAGAGGAGGGAGAAGAGGAGAGAGGAGAGGAGAGGAGAGGAGAGAGGAGAAGAGGGAGGAGAGAGGAGAGGAGAGAGGAGGGAGAAGAGGAGAGAGGAGAGGAGAGAGGAGGGAGAAGAGGAGAGAGGAGAGGAGAGGAGGGAGAAGAGGAGAGAGGAGGGAGGAGAGAGGTGGGAGAAGAGGAGGGAGGAGAGGAGAAGAGGAGGGAGGAGAGGGAGAAGAGGAGGGAGGAGAGGAGAGAGGAGGGAGAAGAGGAGAGGAGGGAGGAGAGAGGAGAGGAGAGAGGAGAGGAGGGAGAAGAGGAGAGAGGAGAGGAGAGAGGAGAAGAGGGAGGAGAGAGGAGAGAGGAGAGGAGAGAGGAGGGAGAAGAGGAGAGGAGAGAGGAGAGAGGAGAGGAGGGAGAAGAGGAGAGAGGAGAGGAGAGGAGAGGAGAGAGGAGAAGAGGGAGGAGAGAGGAGAGAGGAGAGGAGAGAGGAGGGAGAAGAGGAGAGAGGAGAGGAGAGAGGAGGGAGAAGAGGAGAGAGGAGAGGAGAGGAGGGAGAAGAGGAGAGGAGAGAGGAGAGAGGAGAGGAGGGAGAAGAGGAGAGAGGAGAGGAGAGGAGAGGAGAGAGGAGAAGAGGGAGGAGAGAGGAGAGAAGAAGAGGAGGGAGGAGAGGAGAGAGGAGAGGAGAGGAGAAGAGAGGAGGGAGGAGAGGAGAAGAGGAGAGGAGAGGAGAAGAGGAGGGAGGAGAGGAGAGGAGAGAGGAGAGGAGAGAGGAGAGAGGAGAGGAGGAGAGAGGAGGGAGGAGAGAGGTGGGAGAAGAGGAGGGAGGAGAGGAGAAGAGGAGGGAGGAGAGGGAGAAGAGGAGGGAGGAGAGGAGAGGAGAGAGAAGAGGAGGGAGGAGAGGAGAGAGGAGAGGAGAGAGGAGAGAGGAGAGGAGAGAGGAGAGGAGGGAGAAGAGGAGAGAGGAGAGGAGAGAGGAGAGAGGAGAAGAGGGAGGAGAGAGGAGAGAGGAGAGGAGAGAGGAGGGAGAAGAGGAGAGAGGAGAGGAGAGGAGAGAGGAGAGGAGGAGAGGAGAGAGGAGAGAGGAGAGGAGAGGAGAAGAGGAGGGAGGAGAGGAGAGAGGAGAGGAGAGAGGAGGAGAGAGGAGGGAGGAGAGGAGAGGAGAAGAGGAGGGAGGAGAGGAGAGGAGGGAGAAGAGGAGGGAGGAGAGGAGAGGGGAGAGGAGAGGAGAGGAGAGAGGAGAGAAGAAGAGGAGGGAGGAGAGGAGAGAGGAGAGGAGAAGAGGAGGGAGGAGAGGAGAGGAGAGAGGAGAGGAGAAGAGGAGGGAGAAGAGGAGGGAGGAGGGAGGAAAGGAGAGGAGGAGAGAGGAGGGAGAAGAGGAGGGAGGAGAGGAGAGAGGAGAGGAGAGAGGAGAGGGAGAAGAGGAGAGGAGAGGAGGAGGGAGAAGAGGAGAGAGGAGAGGAGGAGGGAGGAGAGAGGTGGGAGGAGAGGAGGGAGGAGAAGAGAGAGGAGGAGAGAGAAGAGGAGGGAAAAGAGGAGGGAGGAGAGGAGAGAGGAGAGGAGGGAGAAGAGGGAGGAGAGAGGAGGGAGGAGAGGAGAGAGGAGGAGAGAGGAGAGGAGGGAGAAGAGGAGGGAGAAGAGGAGGGAGGAGAGGAGGGAGAAGAGGAGGGAGGAGAGAGGAGGGAGGAGAGGAGAGAGGAGGAGAGAGGAGAGGAGGGAGAAGAGGAGGGAGGAGAGGAGAGAGGAGAGAGGAGGGAGTAGAGGAGGGAGGAGAGGAGAGAGGAGAGGAGGGAGGAGAGAGGAGAGGAGGGAGGAGAGGAGAGAGGAGGAGAGAGGAGAGGAGGGAGAAGAGGAGGGAGGAGAGGAGGGAGGAGAGAGGAGAGGAGGGAGGAGAGGAGAGAGGAGGAGAGAGGAGAGGAGGGAGAAGAGGAGGGAGGAGAGAGGAGGGAGGAGAGGAGGGAGGAGAGAGGAGGGAGAAGAGGAGGGAGGAGGAGAGAGGAGAGGAGGGAGAAGAGGAGGGAGGAGAGGAGGGAGGAAAGGAGAGGAGGGAGAAGAGGAGGGAGAAGAGGAGGGAGGAGAGAGGAGGGAGGAGAGGAGGGAGGAGAGAGGAGGGAGAAGAGGAGGGAGGAGGAGAGAGGAGAGGAGGGAGAAGAGGAGGGAGGAGAGAGGAGGGAGGAGAGGAGGGAGGAGAGGAGGGAGAAGAGGAGGGAGGAGGAGAGAGGAGGAGAGAGGAGAGGAGGGAGAAGAGGAGGGAGGAGAGGAGGGAGGAGAGAGGAGGGAGGAGAGAGGAGGGAGGAGAGGAGGGAGGAGAGAGGAGGGAGAAGAGGAGGGAGGAGGAGAGAGGAGAGGAGGGAGAAGAGGAGGGAGGAGAGGAGGGAGGAAAGGAGAGGAGGGAGAAGAGGAGGGAGAAGAGGAGGGAGGAGAGAGGAGGGAGGAGAGGAGGGAGGAGAGAGGAGGGAGAAGAGGAGGGAGGAGAGGAGGGAGGAGAGGAGGGAGGAAAGGAGAGGAGGGAGAAGAGGAGGGAAGGAGGGAGAAGAGGAGAGGAGGGAGAAGAGGAGGGAGGAGAGAGGAGAGGAGGGAGGGAAGGAGAGAGAAGAGGAGAGGAGGGAGGGAAGGAGGGAGGGAAGGAGGGAGGGGGATGGGGGCAGGGATGGAGGGATGGAGGAGGGGGAGAAAGAGAGAGTTAAAACCATGAGGCATGTTTAAAGAGGAGGTATGAGACTTCTCTGGTGGTCTCTCCTCTCTTTGCTCCCCACGCTAAGTCCCTCCCCCTTCAGAGCTCTATCCCAACACACTCAGCCTCTCTGTGCTAAGTCCCTCCCCCTTCAGAGCTCTATCCCAACACACTCAGTGTGCGTCGCACTAATGAAACTCCTGCATCACATCAGGTTTGTCCAGTTGTTGTGTTCAGTTTTGTCATGTTTTTGTGTATTTATGGAGAATTGTCGTGTGGAGCCTGGGGGACGTAGACTTGTGGGCGGAGCCTCGTACAGACTCGTACTGTGGGAGCCTGGGGGACGTAGACTTGTGGGCGGAGCCTCGTACAGACTCGTACTGTGGGAGCCTGGGGGACGTAGACTTGTGGGCGGAGCCTCGTACAGACTCGTACTGCTAACTGTAAGTAGGGTTTGAATAGGACTCAGCAGAGATCACTAGATGACTCAAACATAAGATATGCCTTTATTAGTCCCACAGTGGGGAAATTCCAGTGTTGCAACGCACAGTTCAAGAACAGCAGGAAAATGGAACATGCAATAAAACAAGATAATAGATAATGGCTAAAAAAATAATTTAGAAATAGACTTAAAGATAGACTCTAATTTTGTTCCAGTGGAGCAAAAGTATAAAATACAAAATATAAAATATAAAATACCAAAAAAAAACAAAAAAAAAACCCTATTATTATTATTATTATAAACATGTATGGATGACTCTAAAACCTTCAGGCAGGTTTTTGATGAGGGAACAGTGTTTATTTAGAAAAGTTTGGTCCAGTGTTGGTGTTTCTTTTCACTAAAATGGTGACAGACAGGTGCAGAGACAGACAGGGACAGAGACAGACAGGGACAGAGGAGGGTCTGACCTGGTCTCCTCGTGTGGCTGAACTCTTTTCGATGCTGAGGGTTCTTCCTGAAAGAAACAGAGAAAACCAGGTCTGACCCAGGATCTGGACCAGAATCTGGACCAGGATCTGAGCCAGGATCTGACCTGTGACCTCTGACCTGTAACAGTCGGTGCCATAGGGACACTCTGGTTTCTCAGAGTCCTGGTCCGAGTTCTGGTCCTGGTCTGGATCCTCGTAGTCTGGGTCTCCGGGGTGACTCTGCTCCTGGAAGTGCACCGGGTTTTTCCTGTGAATGAGAACCACAAGTCCAAGTTTAGTCCTGGTTCAGTCCTGGTTCAGTCCTGGCTCAGTCCTGGCTCAGTCCTGGTTCAGTCCTGGTTTAGTCCTGGTTCAGTCCTGGTTTAGTCCTGGTTTACCTGTAGCAGTCTTTGCCGTAGGGACAGGGAGGTCTCTTTGGGGCAGATGTGGAGCCTTTTGCTGCAGCTGAGACTAGACCAGGATCCGGACCAGGATCCGGACCAGGACTTGGGTCAGGATCTGGACTTAACACTGGGGCCTGTTCAAAGACATGTTACAGTGACATGTTGAAGGTCAAAGTTCAGATGTTCTGCTTAAACCAGGACTGAACCATCTGAACCATAAACCAGGTCACACCTCTGCAGTTTAAAGTCAAACTCACGTTCAGCTTCCTCCTCTTCTTCAGCCTCTGCTCCTCCTCCTCCTCCTCCTCACTCTGCCCCTCCAACGATGACATCACAGGGGGCGGGGCTCTGGGGGCTGATGGCATCACAGGGGGCGGGGCTCTGGGGGCTGATGGCATCACAGGGGGCGGGGCTCTGGGGGCTGATGACATCACAGGGGGCGGGGCTCTGGGGGCTGATGACATCAGAGGGGGTGGCGCTCTGGGGGCTGATGACATCACAGGGGGCGGGGCTCTGGGGGCTGATGACATCACAGGGGGCGGGGCTCTGGGGGCTGATGACATCACAGGGGGCGGGGCTCTGGGGGCTGATGACATCACAGGGGGCGGGTCTCTGGGGGCTGATGACATCACAGGGGGTGGGGCTCTGGGGGCTGATGGCATCACAGGGGGCGGGGCTCTGGGGGCTGATGACATCACAGGGGGCGGGGCTCTGGGGGCTGATGGCATCACAGGGGGCGGGGTCTGTCTGGGGGTAGAGGAGGACATCTTTCTTCTCTTCAAAGCTAAAAACAAAACAGTGCATTAATAAGTTATCCTCTGCTCCTCTGGCTCTGCTCCTCTGGCTCTGCTCCTCTGGCTCTGCTCCTCTGGCTCTGCTCCTTTGGCTCTGCTCCTCTGGCTCTGCTCCTCTGGTTGCTCCTCTGTGTTACCTGTTTGGGGGCTGTAGGTAGAACTTGATGACTGAGCAGCAGACATCATCCAGGCAGGCAGCACTCTGGTCCTGGGAGAAGACAGTTTCTGGTCTGGACCTCGGTCTGGACCTCGGTCTGGTCTCTGGTCTAGTCTCTGGTCTGGTCTCTGGTCTGGTCTCTGGTCTGGGGTCTGGTCTGGGGTCTGGAGGACACAAGCAGAGACGAGAGCTTTTCATTTGATGTTATTGGAAGAGTGAAAATTACGTAAATCACAAAATATGTTTTACACAACTCAGACGTAAAAGAGCATTTGCCCTGAGAGCAAAGCTCGGACCAGTGAGAACCTCGGAGGTCTCAGAGTAGCTCCTCTTTCTCTGTGTCTCTCTCTAGTTTTTTGACATCATAAAACGGGAACAAACCTTATCTCGGCGACAGTTTTCCTTCTCTTTGTGTGATTGGTCCGTGTTCTGAGTGGGCGGGGTCTGTGTGCGGTCTGGGCCAATAGGAGAGGACGTTCTATGATCACGTCCTCCCTCCTCAAAAACCTGGCTGTTCCTGAGGACGAGACAAAAACATGGGAGATACACAATATTTCCAGAAGTTTTCCCTCACCATCCAAATCATCAAATCAGGTGTTCCAGTCACTTCCAGGGCCTCAGGTGAATAAAATCAAACCCCTGGACCTGCAGATGTTTCTACAAACATTTGTAAAGAATGAGTCGCTCTCAGGAGCTCAGTGAATTCCAGCGTGGTGCTGTGACAGGATGAACCTGTGCAACAAGTCCAGTCGGGAAATTTCCTCACTCCTAAATATTCCACAGTCGACTGTCAGTGGGATTAGAACAAAGTGGAAGTGACTGGGAACGACAGAAACTCAGCCACGAAGTGGAAGGACACGTAAACTGACGGGGCGGGTCAGAAGATGCTGAGGTTCAGAGTGCGCAGAGGTCACCAACTTTCTGCAGAGTCAATCTCTACAGACCTCCAAACTTCATGTGTCCTTCAGATTAGCTCCAGAACAGTGCGTAGAGCTTCATGGAATGGGTTTCCATGGCCGAGCAGCTGCATCCAGGACAAACATCACCAAGTGCAAAGCGTCGGATGCAGTGGTGTAAAGCACCGCCACTGGACTCTAGAGCAGTGGAGACACGTTCTCTGGAGTGAAGAATCACACTTCTCCATCTTCAGTCTGATGGACGAGTCTGGGTTTGGCGGTTGCCGGGGGAACGAGTGTAAAGTTTGGTGGAGGGGGGATTATGGTGTGGGGTTGGACCCTTAGTTCCAGTGAAAGGAACTCTGAATGCTTCAGCACCAAGAGATTTTGGACAATTCCATGATCCCAACTTTGAGGGAACAGTTTGGAGATGGCCCCTTCCTCTTCAACATGACTGTGCACCAGTGCACAAAGCAACGTCCATAAAGACCTGGATGAGAGAGTTTGGTGTGGATGAACTTGACTGTCCTGCACAGAGTCCTGACCTCAACCTGATAGAACACCTTTGGGATGAATTAGAGCGGAGACTGAGAGCCAGACCTTCTCATCCAACATCAGTGTGTGACCTCACAAATGCACTTCTGGAAGAGTGGTCCAAAATTCCCATAAACACACTCCTAAACCTTGTGGACCTTCCCAGAAGAGTTGGAGCTGTTACAGCTGCAAAGGACCGACGTCAGATTAAACCCTATGGATTAAGAACAGGATGTGACTGAAGTTCATCTGTGAGTCAAGGAGGGGAGAGAAAACTTTGGAAATATAGTGTATTTGAACAGGGCATCAGGGGATACAGGGGGGTGGAAGGGCATCTGACACACAGGGGTATCATAGGTTGGATTAAATGTTACCTCTGAGTGTCCACTGGCTCCTCTCTTCTCTCTTCTCCATTGTTTTGGTCTGTCCCTTCGTCCACATCCTGGTTTAGATCCTGGTCCGGTCTCTGGTCCGGTCTCTGGTCCGGTCTCTGGTCCGGTCTCTGGTCCGGTCTCCTGAGGACCTCAAAGCAGAGTTGTCCAGGCAGTAGAGACACAATGTCCCCAGGCTGTAGGACCCTCCACTGGTCCTGGGTCAGAGGACTTGGACTGGACTCGGAGCTGGTCTGGACAAAGACTGGGTTCACGTGGGTCTGACAGGAGCAGAGGTTAGAGACAGGAGCAGAGGTTAGAGACAGGAGCAGAGGTTAGAGACAGGAGCAGAGGTTAGTGACAGGAGCAGAGGTTAGTGACAGGAGCAGAGGTTAGGACATCCAGCCTGGGGGTTAGGGTTAGTCAAAAGTCCTCGTATGTTCTACCTCACAGACTGAACAAAGAAGAGTTCAGAGGGAGAGTGACGTCGCTGTCATACCAGTATCATAGCAACCAATGAGCCAATCAGGAGCGAGGCTGTTGAAGGTCACGCCCCCTCCCGCCCACACCGTTGGTTTAACAGGGAGCGGGTGCTTAGCAACACTGTCAATCAAACCTGTTGCTAACGCTAGAGGGAGGGGCCTCAGGGAAAGAAGGCATCTGATTGGTCGGTTCTTAATGTTCAGATCTGGATTTGGGACAAAACGTTGAACTCCAAACCCCAGAATCATGTAAAGCGGGTTCAAAGGTCAAAGGTCAGAGTGAGGAGCCTGACAGCAGCAGGTACAGACAGAGGGGCCACGCTTTATACACACAAACTGAACTGGAGCCAGAGTCCATGGAGCCAGATCACGCCCATGAACACTTCCTGTTTGGAACGACGTCACACTCCCTTAGTCCATTTCTTTATACAGCCTATGGTTAGGACTTAGGTAGGATGTAGGAGTCAGGAGGTAGGAGACACTCACAGACTTGAGGCGCAGCTCTCCGTCACAGTTCTGCAGCAGAGCGTGGCTCCGAGAAACTCTCTTATCACTGACCTGATACACAGACATTTAACCAGGACTAAACCAGGACTGAACCAGGACTGAACCAGGTCTGGGACTCACCCCAAGCAGTGGTCCTCGGCCCAGTACAGTGTCCCCTGGGGGGACAGGGACTGGAGCTCCTCCTGAGAGCGGCCGCAGCTCGAAGCCCCACATCAGGCTCTGAGGCTGGGGTCAGTCTGCGTGAAAGTCCCCTGGTCCTGAAGACACAAGAGAACCACAAGAGAACCAGGACTGAACCAGGACTAAACCAGGTCTGAACCAGGACTAAACCAGGACTGAACCAGGACTAAACCAGGTCTGAACCAGGTCTGAACCAGGTCTGAACCAGGACTAAGCCAGGACTAAAGCAGGAGCCAGTGTCACTGGAAAATCTGCTTTAGTCACACAAAATCAATTCCACTTTAAGTTCTAAACTTTTGAGCCCAGACAGCAGACTTACAGCAGCAGGATAGTGTAGCTTTCATGTTTACATTTTAATACAAAACATAATGATCGTGTTTTTTTGTTTTGTTTTTTAAGTTTTTATAAAAACATAAATTACTTCAGACTTCCTCATTCAGCTCTACCACAGCTAACTTTATTAATGAGAGAAAAAAACGAGCTAAAAGTAAGATTTGATTAACTATACAGTTGCGGAAAACACACTTTCTCTGCTTACCTTTTAATGGAGGGAATTAAAGTTAAAATAAAGTAGTTTTGGTCTTTAAAATGTCTTTATTCTGTAAAAAGAAAATATAGTTAAAAATCACGCCGCTGCTGAGTCCACATTCAAAACATCCGCCTACACTGGGCATGCGCAGAGGACACCACATTCGGACCCGCCCAGTTTTTTTCTTTTATTGAATTTATATTTTTACTTTTATTCATACGTACATGTTTGTATTCATATTCTCATAGGTGGCAGTGGTATTTATACATGTTTATTATTTTTATTTTTAAAGGAAGTTTTGAATGTTTTGGTTTGACTCCGGGGCGCATGCGCAGTGTGTGTGTAAACAGCCGTTTAAAGGGCCGAGCTGTCAGCGACGGTAAGACACATTTATTACGCTTTAATAACGCTTCAGGACGCGGTTTATGCGCAAATAAACTTCAACATCCGCGCAGAATAGATCCGATGTCTTTACGATTCATTTAAAGTGTGAGTAGATGAAGAGTTTTAAGCTTTGAGGCGATCTGAGGGCGTTCGGGGCGGAGGTCCTCTGTCTGCAGCCGCTGGACACAGGGGACAGCTCGGGGACAGTTGCTTTTTTCCACTATAAACTGACTTTTCTGCGGATATCTTCACATTTTAGACCATAGAAAATCAGAGTTAGCGGATGGTCCCTCTGATCACTCGCGTCAGATTTTGTGGTTTGCATTGAGAGATTTTAAAACCCTCCTAAGTACATTTTTGTACAACGCAACTTTTCTTTTTTGCATAACTTTGGCTTTATTGTATAGAGATAGGTTAGAGTCTTCTTTATTGTTTTTTTTTTTTTATTTTTATTTTTTTTTTTTCCTCCACAGTCACAGTATATTTGCACGTTTTTGGTTTTTTCCACACATAATCTTGCATCTTAACATTGTAAAGATGCATTTTAAAAAATAAATAAATAAATAAATAAATATAAAATACAAAATAAAAACTTAAAAAAAACAAAAAACAAATAAAGAACTTTAAACGAGTTAAATTAGGAGGAGATAAACAAGTTAAACTTACAGACAAACCACCTTCCCCCGACATTTTCTCCAGTCGACCTGAAAATGATCTGGAACCTCTGGACCAAACGACTCCGACTCTGCAGGAGAAGAACCTCTGGACCAAACGACTCCGACTCTGCAGGAGAAGAACCTCTGGACCAAACGACTCCGACTCTGCAGGAGAAGAACCTCTGGACCAAACGACTCCGACTCTGCAGGAGAAGAACCTCTGGACCAAACGACTCCGACTCTGCAGGAGAAGAACCTCTGGACCAAACGAGTCCAACTCTGCAGGAGAAGAGCCGCGTCGTCAACCGTAAACCAAACGCTCTAACTTCAGCTGGCGTGATCGGCCGTTTAAAAAAACACGTTTGTGCATCGAGCGCTGTCAGGAAGGTCTCAGAGATCCACAGATAAATGCAGTGTCACAAATCTGTACGGCGGTTTGTAAACGCAGCTTCAGTTTAAATCAGATAAACATAACTGCGCTGACATTTGTCAATCGTGTCACATTTTCTTTTGAGCGGAGAAACGGTTTTGTTCACGTTTTTACATTTATTTGTAAGTCATGAATTATATTTGTCAATGTCGTTATATTTGTTTCTGGACCAAGAAATGTTTTTGTGAACGGAGAGAAATTTATTTGAGAATAAACACATTAACATGTGTCTGCATAATATTGTACCAAATAGCATAAAAATTGGCCAGTTTGTGTATTTTGTGATGTATTTTTAATTTCTGTGTTTTTGGGGGGGTTTTTCAAGATAATATTAAAGTTTGTATGGAGGATTTTTTTGTTTCAAATTGCCAATGAAAGTTCAAAATATAATTATAGAGACGCAGTAGCTTTGGAATTATGACGACCAAAAAAAAAAGAATGAAAATCCATCACCTGTGGACGAGGTGGGGCCTGATAAACATCAGCCAATAGATAATGAGTCTATCTCGTTTTCTATTGGCTGTTTGGTCGTCAATCAAACTCTCTGCGTTTCTATAGTAACTGACTCTCCGGCGCGCTGGGATTACGTGGTTTACGTTCGCCTCACACATTCCACAGACTCAAGACGCCGTTTACTCGACCAACGCAGCGGTTCTTAGCGACTTTTTCCAACTGTCGCTTCCTCACAGTTTGGACAAAGTTTGTTGCGATGGCAGACGAGAATCCACGACCAGTTAGCCGCAAAAGAAAGTCCGTTTATGAGGTCGCTGAAAGAAGAAGAGAAGGGGAAAAGGAGCGAAGACAAACTAAGGTGATTCTTGGAGATTCCTTCCAGCGATGGCGTCACTGAAGCAGACGAAGGGTCTAAAGACTGACGCGTTGGTCGATAAATTACTTCTGGACAGGAAACTTCTGCTTCTCATTTGAAAACGTACAGTAGAGTTACAGCAGCAACAGCGATTCTGAACGAGCCCTGGCTGTAAACAAACAGGATTTATAGAGTCTGGAGGAGGCGGAGGAGGTGGAGGAGGTGGAGGAGGTGTTTCTACTCATGGAGCTGTGGAGGAGGAGGAGGTGGTGTCTCCCATGAGGAACATTTGAAAAAGGACAAACAGTTGCTGGATTTCTCGTTCCTCGGAAAATCCTCTACACAAACTTTAATCAAAAGTCTATAATCAAAACATTCACTCCTGTGGTCCTTAGGTACATTTTTGTCACATTGACTTCCATTCAAAATGGCTTTTTTTTACTGGCATAACTTTGCCAGTATATTTTTACTTTTTGATTTATTTTTCATTCTCAGACACAGGGAGAACATGCAAACTCCACTCAGAAATACCCGGGAATCGAACCGGAGACCTTCTGGCTGTGAGGCTGGTGATAGCTGCAGTGTCAGAGCCGCTGTTTCCTGTTTCTGTTTTATTTGTTTAAAACTCACGTCTCTGCAGGTTTTTCTGTGGAGCCGACACACGATGCCACTCCAAGACCAGGGGCCCCACGGCCCCTCTGCTCCTGTCTGCTCCTGTCTGCACCTGTCCTCAGAGGAGCCGCTCATAGAGGCTCACACTGACTCTAGTCAACATGAGACAGACTGTACAAAGTTCTGCTGTGAACACTGTGGATCAGAGGCACAGACCTGCTCCTGCCCGGGCCCCTGCTCCTGCCTGGGCCCCTGTGACTTCTCGAGGACCCTCCCCGCTGAGATGTCAGAGCAGATCTTCCTCCGGCTGGACCCTTGGAGCCTGTGCAGAGCGTCTCAGACCTGCAGACGCTGGCACCTCCTGATCCAGGAGAGTGAGGCCCTGTGGAGGGGCCAGTGTGGGCTCCTGAGGGCCCACTGCAGCCGAGAGCTGGAGCGAGACCGGGGCCAAGGACTGTCCTGGAAGGTATCTGGTTTAGACCTGGTTTAGACCAGGTTTAGTCCTGGTTTAGTCCTGGTTTAGTCCTGGTTTAGTCCTGGTGTAGTCCTGGTGTAGTCCTGGTTTAGTCCTGGTTTAGACCTGGTTTAGTTCTGGTTTAGTCCTGGTTTAGTCCCGTGGTGATGATGTCGTGTTTCCAGGTGACTCTGGTGAGGAACTACGCTCGCAGTCGTCTGAAACGTGATTGGCTGAGAGGACGCTTCAGCTGTGTTCAGTCGGCCAATGAGCTGCGAGACGTCAGGATGGTCCCGTTCGATGCCGAAGCCTGGGGCGAGATCCTGCAGGCCGAGCTGGACCGCTGAGACCGGGACTGAACCAGGACCGAACCAGGACCGAACCAGGACTAAAACAGGACTGAACCAGGACCGAACCAGGACCGAACCAGGACTGAACCAGGACTAAACCAGGACCGAACCAGGACCGAACCAGGACTAAAACAGGACCGAACCAGGACCGAACCAGGACCGAACCAGGACCGAACCAGGATTGAACCAGGACCGAACCAGGACTGAACCAGGACTCAGCAGACCTACGTCTCTGCACCTTTTTATGTTTAAATCTAATATATTTTATGAATAAACATTGTAAATAATGTTGTTGTTTTTTTAAATATATAATTTCATATCAGCAAAAATGGAATAATTATGAATGAGGCGTTGTGTGGATTGAGAATGATTTTTTGTTATAACTGAATTCATAAACAATAAAATATTTAAACACAAAGTCTCTCAAAAAACCTTTTCATTTTATTTTTGCCCAAATTAAAACTGTACGACACAAGTCCGAGTTCAGACCTGGAGGAGTCTGGTGAAGGGACTTTAAAAACACAGAGAAGCACTTTTGGATCACCTGATGATGTCACGAGGTGAAGAATGAACCAAAACATAAAAAAAAATAAACAGCTACAAAAACGCCGGCCTGGTCTTGCTGCTCGTGAACAAAGCTTCCGGTTTTATTTTGAAGACCGGAAATGTTCACACACGCGCACGCTTTACGTCAGCTCAGCATCCTCCATCCGCAGCAGACCAGGACCAGGACCAGGACTAAACCAGGTCTAAACCAGGACTAAAGACCCAGGCAGAAAGCCTGAATCCAGACTAGACACGGCGGAAACCAGGACTAAACCAGGACTAAACCAGGACTAAACCAGGTCTAAACCAGGTCTACACCAGGTCTGAAGCGGGACTGAAGCGGGACTATGGAAGGCGACGGTGTGCCCTCGATCCTCGACATCTCCATCGCGCTCGGGCTGCAGCCGAACGACGGGCCGGTGTACTTTAAGGTGGACGGGACTCGGTTCGGACAGTGCCGGACCATCAAGCTCCTGACCGGGTCCAAGTACAAAGTGTCTGTGGTGATGAAGCCCGGCTGCGTACAGGCCACGTAAGTTACGCACGGTTTACGCACGGTTTACGCACGGAACCGTAGGCTTTTATGAATCCTCCGGGGTTTAAACGGCCCGTGGACAAAAAAACACGATGATATTTGAATACGGGGCGTGTTCTTTGTCGGTTGTCGGTTGGATTCTTACGTTAAACCGTCACATCTTTAATTAAGAGCTCATTTAAATAACGGGCCTGTCCTCGCGCGCACGTTTCATCAGAAACACCGGAATGCGGCGCTTTCACATTTCACTTTTACCGATTTGAAAGGGAGAAAACTGCGGATTAACTGGACACACGGTCCGGTGTCTCTCCCGGTGACAGACGCGGAAGGAGGCGCATCTGCTCCGGTTACAGTGTCCGGGGGGAGGGGCCGGTTCTAGAAATCCAACCCGAGGCACGTTCTGTCTGAGCTGCGCGGAGAAAGACTGATCACTCATTTATAACTGTTCCGGTCTAAACCCGGTATAAACGCGGTCTAAACCCTGTTTAAACCCGGTCTAAACCCGGTATAAACCCGGTCTAAACCCTGTTTAAACCCGGTCTAAACCCGGTATAAACCCGGTCTAAACCCTGTTTAAACCCGGTCTAAACTCACCAGTTTGCTGAAGTGTGTCCTCTCAACCCTTACGTGTGTCTGTCTGTCCTTGCGTCCCTCTGTCCCTGCGTCTCTCTGTCCCTCTGTCCTTGCGTCTCTCTGTCCCTCTGTCCTTGCGTCCCTCTGTCCCTGCGTCCCTCTGTCCCTCTGTCCTTGCGTCCCTCTGTCCCTGCGTCCCTCTGTCCCTCTGTCCTTGCGTCCCTCTGTCCCTGCGTCCCTCTGTCCTTGCGTCCCTCTGTCCCTCTGTCCCTGCGTCCCTCTGTCCCTGCGTCCCTCTGTCCCTCTGTCCTTGCGTCCCTCTGTCCCTGCGTCCCTCTGTCCCTGCGTCTCTCTGTCCCTCTGTCCCTGCGTCCCTCTGTCCCTGCGTCTCTCTGTCCCTGCGTCCCTCTGTCCCTCTGTCCCTGCGTCTCTCTGTCCCTGCGTCCCTCTGTCCCTGCGTCTCTCTGTCCCTCTGTCCCTCTGTCCCTGCGTCTCTCTGTCCCTGCGTCTCTCTGTCCCTCTGTCCCTGCGTCTCTCTGTCCCTGCGTCTCTCTGTCCCTGCGTCCCTCTGTCCCTCTGTCCCTGCGTCTCTCTGTCCCTGCGTCCCTCTGTCCCTGCGTCCCTCTGTCCCTGCGTCTCTCTGTCCCTCTGTCCCTCTGTCCCTGCGTCCCTCTGTCCCTGTGTCTCTCTGTCCCTCTGTCCTTGCGTCCCTCTGTCCCTGCGTCTCTCTGTCCCTCTGTCCCTGCGTCTCTCTGTCCCTGCGTCCCTCTGTCCCTGCGTCCCTCTGTCCCTGCGTCTCTCTGTCCCTCTGTCCCTCTGTCCCTGCGTCCCTCTGTCCCTGCGTCTCTCTGTCCCTCTGTCCCTCTGTCCCTGCGTCCCTCTGTCCCTGTGTCTCTCTGTCCCTCTGTCCCTCTGTCCCTGCGTCCCTCTGTCCCTGTGTCTCTCTGTCCCTCTGTCCTTGCGTCCCTCTGTCCCTGCGTCCCTCTGTCCCTGCGTCCCTCTGTCCCTCTGTCCCTGCGTCTCTCTGTCCCTGCGTCCCTCTGTTCCTCTGTCCCTGCGTCTCTCTGTCCCTGCGTCTCTCTGTCCCTCTGTCCCTGCGTCTCTCTGTCCCTCTGTCTCTCTGTCCCTGCGTCCCTCTGTCCCTGCGTCTCTCTGTCCCTGCGTCTCTCTGTCCCTCTGTCCCTGCGTCTCTCTGTCCCTGCGTCCCTCTGTCCCTCTGTCCCTGCGTCCCTCTGTCCCTCTGTCCCTGCGTCCCTCTGTCCCTGCGTCCCTCTGTCCCTGCGTCCCTCTGTCCCTTCGTCCCTGCGTCTCTCTGTCCCTCTGTCCCTGCGTCTCTCTGTCCCTGCGTCCCTCTGTCCCTGCGTCTCTCTGTCCCTGCGTCCCTCTGTCCCTGCGTCTCTCTGTCCCTCTGTCCCTTCGTCCCTGCGTCTCTCTGTCCCTCTGTCCCTTCGTCCCTGCGTCTCTCTGTCCCTCTGTCCCTCTCTCAGACTAGTGACGGGACTTACAGCTCTTTCCAGGTGCTGTAGGTGTGTCATGTGGCGCCCCCTTGTGTGTGTGCAGGAGCATGAATATCGGGGGCGTGGTGTTTCCTCTGGAGGAGCAGGACAGAGACGAGCAGAGCGTCACCTACCAGGGAAAATACAACACCGAAGGAGTTCCACACACCAAGAGCGGAGACCGACAACCCGTACAAGTCAGCATCGAGGTGAGAGGAGGAGAGGAGGAGAGGAAGAGGAGAGGAGGAGAGGAGGAGGAGAGGAGGAGAGGAGGAGGAGAGGAGGAGAGGAGGAGAGGAGGAGAGGAGAGGAGGAGAGGAGGAGGAGAGGAGAGAGGAGGAGAGGAGGAGGAGAGGAGGAGAGGAGGAGGAGAGGAGAGAGGAGGAGAGGAGGAGGAGGAGAGGAGGAGGAGGAGAGGAGAGGAGGAGGAGAGGAGGAGAGGAGGAGAGGAGGAGGAGAGGAGGAGAGGAGGAGGAGGAGGAGAGGAGGAGAGGAGGAGAGGAGGAGAGGAGAGGAGGAGGAGAGGAGGAGAGGAGGAGGAGGAGGAGGAGGAGGAGAGGAGGAGGAGGAGGAGAGGAGGAGGAGGAGAGGAGGAGGAGAGGAGGAGGAGGAGAGGAGGAGGAGAGGAGGAGAGGAGGAGAGGAGGAGGAGGAGAGGAGGAGGAGAGGAGGAGGAGGAGGAGAAGAGGAAGAGGAGGAGAGGAGGAGGAGGAGAGGAGGAGGAGAGGAGGAGAGGAGGAGGAGGAGAGGAGGAGAGGAGGAGAGGAGGAGGAGGAGGAGAGGAGGAGGAGGAGAGGAGGAGAGGAGGAGGAGAGGAGGAGGAGGAGAGGAGGAGGAGAGGAGGAGGAGGAGGAGAAGAGGAAGAGGAGGAGGAGGAGGAGAAGAGGAAGAGGAGGAGGAGGAGAGGAGGAGGAGGAGAGGAGAGGGGGAGGAGAGGAGAGGAGGAGGAGGAGAGGAGAGGAGGAGAAGAGTAGGAGGAGAGGAGGAGGAGAAGAGGAGGAGGAGGAGAGGAGAGGGGGAGGAGAGGAGAGGAGAGGAGGAGGAGAGGAGGAGGAGAGGGGGAGAGGGGGAGGAGAAGAGGAGGAGGAGAGGAGAGGAGAGGAGGAGGAGAGGAGGAGGAGAGGAGAGAGGAGGAGAGGAGGAGGAGAGGAGGAGAGGAGGAGGAGGAGAGGAGGAGGAGGAGAGGAGAGGAGGAGGAGGAGGAGAGGAGGAGAGGAGAGGGGGAGGAGAGGAGAGGAGAAGAGTAGGAGGAGAGGAGGAGAGGAGGAGAAGAGGAGGAGGAGAGGAGGAGGAGAGGAGAGGGGGAGGAGAGGAGAGGAGGAGGAGAGGAGGAGGAGAGGAGGAGGAGAGGGGGAGAGGAGGAGGAGAAGAGGAGGAGGAGAGGAGGAGGAGAGGAGAGAGGAGGAGAGGAGGAGGAGAGGAGGAGGAGGAGAAGAGGAGGAGGAGAGGAGGAGAAGAGGAGGAGGAGAGGAGGAGGAGAGGAGGAGAGGAGGAGGAGAAGAGGAGGAGGAGAGGAGGAGGAGAGGAGAGAGGAGGAGAGGAGGAGGAGAGGAGGAGGAGGAGAAGAGGAGGAGGAGAGGAGGAGGAGAGGAGGAGAAGAGGAGGAGGAGGAGAGGAGAGGAGGAGAGGAGGAGAGGAGAAGAGGAGAGGAGGAGGAGAGGAGGAGGAGGAGAGGAGGAGAGGAGAGGAGGAGAGGAGAAGAGGAGAGGAGGAGGAGAGGAGGAGGAGGAGAGGAGAGGCAACCCGTACAAGTCAGCATCGAGGTGAAAGGAGGAGAGGAGAAGGAGAAGAGAGGGAGAGGAGAGGGTCAGAGGAGCAGAGGAGGTCTTCAGAGGAGCAGAGGATTCCTGAGCTCCTCTTGTGTTTCAGTTTCAGAAGGCCGGGACGTTCGAGACCGTGTGGCAGGCAAAGTTCTACAACTACTACAAGAGAGACCAGAGCCAGTGCGGAAACAAGTTCAACTCCATCGACTACGAGTGCAAACCCAATGAGACCCGGACGCTCATGTGGGTCAACAAGGAGGCCTTCAACTGAGCGCGCTCAGAGAGAGGAGACGACTGAGCGCACTCAGAGAGAAGAGACGACTGAGCGCGCTCAGAGAGAGGAGACGACTGAGCGCACTCAGAGAGAAGAGACGACTGAGCGCGCTCAGAGAGAGGCCTTCAACTGAGTGCGCTCAGAGAGAGGAGACGACTGAGCGCGCTCAGAGAGAGGCTTCGACTGAGCGCGCTCAGTCGTCTCCTCTCTCTGAGCGCGCTTAGTTGAAGGCCTCTCTCTGAGCGTGCTCAGAGAGACGCCTGTCATTCCCCAGTTTAAGTCAAAGTTGAGTTTCTTTCAAATTCAAAATAGAAATTTCACAAATATTTTCAAGCCTCAAATTCAACAGTCAAAATTCAGAGTAAAATTTGCAGCAAAGACGCCAAGACGCCAAGGCAGAAGCAATCGATCCTGTGTGAGTGAGGAGGACAGAGGCTGTTTCCTAATGGTTCTCATCTGTGGGCAGGGTTTACACTTAACAAATAAAAGATGAGGTTTTGATGAGGCGAATTCTGACCAATCAGATCGCTTCACTGCACCATTTCCTGTTTGTTACTAAGTTTGATCGGATCACACAGGATCGATTGATTCTGCCTTGGCGTCTTGGATCGTTGCTCTGAAATTTTACACTCTGAATTTTACACTCTGAATTTTGACTGTTGAATTTGAGGACTTGAAAATATTTGTGCTGAATATTTAAAAGGTGATTTATTTATATTGAATTTTAAACAGTTTGAAAATCTACACTTAAAATTTCAGCATCTTAAATTCAGAATAAAAATAATTCAAACATGTTTTTCAGGGTTAAAAAATTCAAAGTGAGAAATTCACCGACATTTAAAATTCAAAATCTGATGAAACAAATGATCTTCCATACTCTCACAATCAGCAGACAGATCACTGCTGAATTCCAGGTTAAATCGGTTAAATTAATTCATTGATTTGGCAGTGATTTTCCTGAGAGAGCGCCACCTGAAGCTGACACCTGTTAGCCTCACTGCTACATCAGGTCGAATCCACAGTTAACACAAGGTCCTGATGAAGCGACGCCATTTGTGGCAAAACTGTCGGCCGAAAACGTTTGGTGGGTCCAGATGTTTTGATTGAACTTCGTAGTGAGATTGAAATAATAATGTGAACAAAGAAAAGTTCTAGACTGACCCGGTCATGTCCTCGTCTCTGAGTCCTCGTCCTCGTTTCCTCTGCAGTTTGTGAACACTGGTTTTGCCAAATGGTTTTTATTTATTTGTTGTTTATTTATTAATGATTTTTTTCAGTCTAACTTTCTGTTTCTATTGGAATAAATCTCCAAATCCAGAACACTTTTGTCATTTTTATTAATCCATAAAACGGTGAAATATTTATAAATAAAATATTATTAATAATGTGTTGATGAACAGAAGAGACGACAGGATAATGGGGCATTTTGTCTCCAGAGTCACAGAGTTCTTCACAGAGTTCTTCTCAGAGTTCTTCACAAAGTTCTTCACAGAGTTCTTCACAGAGTTCTTCACAGAGTTCTTCTCAGAGTTCTCAGAGTTTTCACCTTATTCGCCCCATAACAGACTGGACTTTTTTCATATCAGATCATAATATTGATGATGAATTACTGATATATTAGTTTTCCTTTTATACTAAATTGTTTAAATATGAAATAAGAGTGAATCCTCTACAGTGGTCACACTCTCACGTCACTGGTGGACAAGAGTTTGTCTGATAAGGTGAACACAAATCTGCACAAAATCAGCTCTGGTGTCCCTCAGATGGAAAAATTAAAACATACATTAATTTTCTTCTGCTTATCCAGGGCCGGGTCGCGGGGGCAAAAGTCTAAGCAGCCCAGAGACATAGTCCCTCCAGCGTGTCCTGGGTCTTCCCCGGGGCCTCCTCCCGGTGGGACATGCCCGGAACACCTCCTGAGGGAGGCGTCCAGGAGGCATCCGGAACAGATGCCCTCCCCTCAGCTGCTCCTCTCGACGCGGAGGAGCAGCGGCTCTACTCCGAGCTCCTCCCATGTGACTGAGCTCCTCACCTTATCTCTAAGGGAGCGCCCAGCCACTCTGTGGAGGAAACTCATTTCTGCCGCTTGTATCCTCGATCTTGTCCTTTCGGTCATTACCCAAAGCTCATGACCATAGGTGAGGGGAGGAACGTAGACTGACGGTAAATCCAGAGCTTTGCCTTTCGGCTCAGCTCCTCTTCACCACAACAGTCCGATACAGTGACCACATCACTGCCGACGCTGCACCGATCCACCTGTCAATCTCACGCTCCATCCTCCATCACTCGTGAACAAGACCCAGAGATACTTGAACTCCTCCACTTGAGGCAGGGACTCTCCACCCGGAGAGGGCGCCACCTTTTTCCGGTCGAGAACCATGGCCTTGGATTTGGAGGAGCTGATCCTCATCCAGCCGCTTCACACTCGGCTGCAAACCGCCCCAGTGCAGGTTGGAGGTCCTGGTTTGATGAAGCCATCAGGACAACATCATCTGCAAACAGCAGAGATGACATCCTGTGGTCCCCAAACCGGACCCCCTCCGGCCCCTGACTGCACCTAGAAATTCTGTCCATAAAAACAATGAACAGAACCGGTGACAGGGGCAGCCCTGGCGGAGTCCAACATGCACCGGAAACAGGTCCGACTTACTACCGGCAATGCAAACACAGCTCCTGCTCCGGTCATACAGGGACTGAACAGCCCTTAACAAAGAGCCCCGGACCCCATACTCCCAGAGCGCCCCCCACAGGACCCCACAAGTGACACGGTCGAATGTCTCCAGATCCACAAAGCACATGTGGACTGGGCAAACTCCCATGAACCCTCGAGCACCCGATGGAGAGTATAGAGCTGCTCCAGTGTTCCACGGCCGGGACGAAAACCACACTGCTCCTCCTGAATCCGAGGTTCGACCATCGGTCGGATTCTCCTCTCCAGTTCCCTGGAATAGACCTTACCGGGGAGGCTGAGGAGTGTGATTCTCCTGTAGTTGGAACACACCCTCCGGTCCCCCTTCTTAAACAGAGGGACCACCACCCCGGTCTGCCAGTCCAGAGGCACTGTCCCTGACCGCCACGCGATGTTGTAGAGACGTGTCAGCCAAGACAGCCCCACAACATCCAGAGACTTAAGATACTTAAGATCAACTTAAGATCCTCAAAGTATTCCTTCCACCGTCCGACAACATCCCTAGTCGAGGTCAACAGCTCCACCCGCACTGTAAACAGTGTTGGTGAAGCACTGCTTCCCCCTCCTGAAGCATCGGACGGTTTGCCAGAATTTTGAGGCCGTCCAATAGTCCTCCTCCATGGCCTCTTTGAACTCCCCCCAACCCCAAGATTTTGCGTCTGCGACCGCCCGGGCTGCAGCACGCTTGGCCCGCCAGTACCTGTCAGCTGCCTAAGGAGTCCCACGAGCCAACAAGGCCCGATGAGACTCCTTCTTCAGCCTGACGGCATCCTTTACTTCCGGGGTCCACCACCAGGTTCGGGGGTTGCCGCCATGACAGGTACAGACCTTACGACGACCACAGCTACGAGCGGCCGCATCGACAATAGAGGCCGAGAACAAAGCCCACTCGGACTCCATGTCCCCAGCCTCCCCCGGAATTTGGGAGAAGGTCTCCCGGAGGTGTGAGTTGAAGGTCTGCCTGACAGAGGGCTCTGCCAGACGTTCCCAACAGATGCTCACTATATGCTTGGGCCTGTCAGGTCTTTCTGGCTTCCTCCTCCGCCAGCGAACCCAACTCACCACTCAACTCAACTCAACTCAACTTTATTTCTAAAGCACTTTAAAACAACACAGTTGACCAAAGTGCTGTACACAATAAATAACAAACATCGACAGGTACAGTGACAGGAACAAGAATAAAACAATACAAATGCAGGTAAAAAGTCAACTCTCAACTGTGTTAAAAGCCAAGGAAAAAAAGTGCGACTTTAAAAGGGACTTAAAAACAGGTAGTGATTCAGTCAGCCTGATATGCAGAGGGAGCTGATTCCACAGCCTCGGAGCGGCCACCGCAAATGCCCGATCCCCTCTCTTTTTTCTCCTGGGCTTTGGCGCACAGAGGAGAGCCTGATCTGCGGACCTGAGAGCACGAGGGGGAGTGTGAGGTACAAGCAGGTCAGACAGATACTGAGGGGCCAGACCATGGAGGCATTTAAAAGCAAATAAAAGAATTTTAAAATCAATGCGAAAGTGCACAGGGAGCCAGGGAAGTGACTGAAGGACGGGGGATATGTGGTCAAATTTACGTGATCCTGTTAAAAGACGAGCGGCTGCGTTCTGCACCAGCTGTAAGCGGGAAAGGAGGTTTTACTAAGACCAGTGTAGAGTGAATTACAGTAATCTAAACAAGAGGTAATAAAAGTATGGATTAAAATTTCAAAATTGTGGCGAGATAAAATCGGTTTCACTTTGGCCAGTTGCCTCAACTGAAAAAAGCTGGTCTTCACCACAGAGCTAATTTGGGCATCGAGTTTAAAACCATAGTCCATTTTTATGCCTAAGTTTGTCACTACTGGGCTCACAGCCTGGGATAAGGAACCCAACTCAGTAGGAGGAACCACAGCAGCATCACTTGGAGAGAACAACACTACCTCCGTTTTTTTCTCATTGAAGTGAAGGCAACCATCACCACCACCAGGTGGTGATGGTTGCCAGCTCTGCCCCTCTCTTCATCCGAGTGTCCAAGACACGCGGCTGGAGGTCAGATGACACGACAACAAAGTCGATCATCAACCTCCGGCCTAGGGTGTCCTGGTGCCACGTGCACTGATGGACACCCTTGTGCTCGAACATGGTGTTCGTTATAGACAAACCGTGACCACAGAAGTACGTACCACAGAAGTCCAATAACAGAACACCGCTCGGGTTCAGATCAGGGAGGACGTTCCTCCCAATCACCCCTCTCCAGGTCTCACTGTCATTGCCCATGTGGGTGTTGAAGTTCCCCATTAGAACAACGGAGTCCCCGGTCGGTGCACTGTCCAGTACCCCTCCCAGAGACTCCAAGAAGGCCGGGTACTCTGCAGTGCTGTTCGGCCCGTAGACCGACACAACAGTGAAAGACCTCTACCCGACCCGAAGGCGCAGGGACACGACCCCCTCGTTCATCGGGGTGAACTCCAACACACGGCGGCTGAGCTGTGGGGCAATGAGCAGGGCCACACCTGCCCGTCGCCGCTCCACGCGGGCAACGCCAGAGAAATGGAGAGTCCAGCCCCCCTCAAGGATTTGGGTTCCAGAGCCCAAGCTGTGCGTGGAGGTGAGGCCGACTATATCTAGTCGGTAGCGCTCAACCTCCCGCACGAGCTCGGGCTCCTTCCCCCCAGCGAGGCGACATTCCATGTCCCCAGAGCTAGTCTCCATGTCCGGAGATCCGGTCATCGAGGCCCCTGCCTCCGATTGCCGCCCAGATCTCCCTGCACCGACCCCCTATGGATCCTCGTACGGGTGATGGGTCCACGGGAGGACGTTATAGTCTGTACATGTTATAATCTGCATGTGTTATAGTTTGCACATGTTATAGTCTGTTAGTACCTGCACACTCAGACCCTCCTCTGTGAGCAGATAATCTAAAGAAACATCTCATTAATTTCTCCCACCAGCAGAAACAGGATATGGTTTGATGGTTTATACACAGATACGACAAAACAAGAAACAACTGAAATGTTATTCCTCTAGAACAGAAGCCGTCCAGTGTTACCTGACCTGCCAGAACCACACGCTTTGACAAAACTTTACAAAGACGAGTGGATCTGGAGCCGTGTCTTGTGTCCCTGAGTGCAGAGGGTTTGACTGACAGGCGGATTAACCAATCAGAGATAAGCATGGTCTGTTTGTGACACGTAAAAAGAGAGAAGATTCTTAGATTTAGATTGAAGTTTTATTTGCACAAATAGTAAAAACAACATTTGAAACAGGTAGAAACATAAGTGAGTGCAGGAGAGAATGAGACGACCTTTTCAGCCTTATAGAACCACCTCCCCTATAAACATGATTTTAGCACAACAGTCAGTGAATCAAAGTTGACTTTCAGTAGTTCAATTATTAAATATAAGAAGAAGTCAATGTTTGTTTTAATTGTCTTTTAAAATAATCCAGTGAGGAAATCCAGAGTTTGAGAGTCTGGGCTAAATTATTCCAGAGGATCGACCCTCTGAACTTGAGCGTTCTTTGATTTGTGGAAGTTCTGCACAAGGGAAGATAAAAGTCTCTGCAGTGTCTCGTAGTACTGCAGGTGTGAACATCTGAAGAGGACATTAAAAAGTTGTCAAACAATCTGAGTAAAACACTGGACAAATGTAAATACTTATACATGAACAGACAAATACAATATATGTTTACATTAAATATTGTCATAATATTGTATTTTCTGAACAGAGGAGCAGATGAGGACAATGTGTGAATAATTCTTAAAAATGTCTTTTGTAATAATAAAATCTTGTTGAAATATGTCTTACATGTAGAACCCCACCCGTATTACAATACATGATGTAAGGATAGATTAAATCCTTTTGGGTTGTTGTGAATATATTGAAAAATATATATTGTTTCTGAATGTGAATGACCAAATAAATCTATCTATCTATCTATCTAAACTATAATATAATGTTATCATGCGGAAAGGCTTAACACCTACTACATTAGATTTGAAGTCTCACACCCCTCCCCCACCCCACTGACTACAATGGACATTGCGGCCAAGCCCACCTCAGACCCCTCCTCCTCCCCCACTGCCCTCACACTCTCCAAGCAGGATGTGACTAAGACTTTTAAAAGGCAAAACCCACGGAAAGCCCCAGGTCCGGACGGTGTCTCTCCTTCCACCCTGAGACACTGTGCTGAAGAACTGGCTCCTGTCTTCACGGACATCTTTAACATCTCCCTGGAGTCATGCCATGTCCCAGCCTGCTTCAAGCTGTCCACCATTGTTCCCGTCCCCAAGAAGCCCAGGATCACTGGACTTAACGACTACAGGCCTGTGGCGCTGACGTCTGTAGTCATGAAGTCATTTGAGCGCCTGGTTCTGCCTCACCTCAAGTCCTTCACCTCCCCCCTCCTGGACCCTCTGCAGTTTGCCTACAGAGCCAATCGGTCTGTAGACGACGCCATCAACCTGGCCCTCCACTTCATCCTTCAGCATCTGGACTCCCCGGGAAACTACGCCAGGATCCTGTTTGTGGACTTCAGCTCTGCATTCAACACCATCCTCCCTGCTCTGCTCCAGGACAAGCTCGCCCAGCTCAAAATGCCTGACTCCACCTGCAGGTGGATCACTGACTTCCTGACGGACCGGAGGCAGTGCGTGCGGCTGGGGAAGAATGTCTCGGACACTCGGACTATAAGCACAGGATCTCCACAGGGCTGTGTACTTTCTCCCCTGCTCTTCTCCCTGTACACCAACTGCTGCACCTCCAGCCACGACTCCGTGAAACTGGTTAAGTTTGCGGATGACACCACCCTCATCGGGCTCATCTCGGACGGCGATGAGTCTGCCTACAGGAGAGAGGTGGACCGGCTGGTGTCCTGGTGCAGCAGCAACAACCTGGAGCTCAACGCCCAGAAGACAGTGGAGATGATCGTGGACTTCAGGAAAGTCACAGCCCCCCTGCCTCTCCTCACCCTGACAGACTCCTCCATCACCACTGTGGACTCCTTCCGCTTCCTGGGCACCTGCATCACCCACGACCTCAAGTGGGAGCCGACCATCAGCTCCCTCATCAAGAAAGCCCAGCAGAGGATGTACTTCCTGCGGCAGCTGAGGAAAGCCAAGCTGCCTGCCCAGATGATGGTGCAGTTTTACACGGCCATCATTGAGTCCATCCTCACCTCCTCCATCACTGTGTGGTACGCTGGGGCCACTGCCAGGGACAGACAGAGACTGCAGCACATTGTGCGCTCTGCTGAGAAGGTGATCGGCTGTAGCCTTCCATCTCTCCAGGACCTGTACGTCTCCAGGACTCGGGGGCGTGCAGGCCGGATAGCAGCTGACCCCTCTCACCCTGGACATGGACTATTCCAGCCACTTCCCTCTGGCAGAAGGCTACGGTCCATACGGACCAGAACCTCTCGCCATAAGAACAGTTTCTTCCCCTCTGCCGTTGGACTCATAAACACTTTATGAACACTTATAACACCTGTACTAAGGACACTTTATAACACCTGTACTAAGGACACTTTACAACACCTGTACTAAGGTCATTTTATAACACCTGTACTAAGGACACTTTATAACACCTGTACTAAGGACACTTTATAACACCAGTCACTTTAAATAAGTCATGTCACGTCACTTGTCAGTTTGCACTGTTGTTCTGATGCTCTGTATATACTTGACTATTTTTATTTTTTTTATTATATATCTTAATCTTTTTGCATGCTCTTACTTTATTTTCAAATAGTGATACTTTATTATTATTATTATTATTATTATTATTATTATTATCATTATTATTATTATTATTATCATCATTATTATTATTATTATTATTATTATTATTATTATTATTATTATTATTATTATTATTCAGTGTTCTATGTTGCACCTTATCACCAAAGCAAGTTCCTAGTCAGTGAATTGTGTTCACTGACAATGGCAATAAAAGTTTTTCTGATTCTGATGAAACATTTATACAAGAGCAAATTTTACTCAAAATACCAATGGATTTCATCATTTTTCTACAGACATGTTGGGTATGATATTTCCTGTAACTGTATATTATGCAACCCTAACACAATACAAAAAAAAAACAACTTATTGTTCTGTACAATACTGTAAAACTTTAAAATATGATGTGATTAACTAAATCTTATGGACAACCCCTAGTTTATCATTGCATATGATATGATTATATATTTTGACTTTGTATGTATTTTATGATTTATTTATTTATTTTTATTAATTCCTTTTTTTCCCCTCATTTATATTTTCTATGTAATATTTACTTTGCCCTTTGTTCTAACTATTAATGGTGGAATTTTTATTAATTTGCCACAAATGGTGTAAAAACTTAATTATTTTGTTAATTAAAAAAAATAAAAAATAAAATTGAAGGCTCTGTAGATTAGTGACCAAACGAACAAGTAATTAAAAATGGCATTGATTGAAAAAAATATGGAGGGAAATTACTGACAAACATATAATTCTTAAATCATAAAATATAATAACTAGAAAAGCACTCAGAGAGCGCAGACCTCCGCCAAGCAGCTCAGTTTTCAAAGTGATCCAGAATCCAGGATTTCTTCTGGATCATCACCAAAATTTAATCATCTGTTGGATTTACCATTAGGAACATTTCCTGAAAATTTCATCAAGATCCGTCCATAACTTTTTGTTATCTTGCTAACAAACAAACAGACAAACAAACAAACAAACAAACAGACAAACAGACAAACAAACAAACAAACAAACAAACAAACAAACAGACAGACAGACTCAGGCGAAAACATAACCTCCTTGGCGGAGGTAATAAAAAAAATAACTTCCCCAGACAAAAAAGGAGAAAATTTAATTTGTCAACTGGACAGAGTTTATTTGGTTGAATACGTTTCGCAGCTCATCCAAGCTGCTTCCTCAGTTCTGGTCAGATGCTGGTGGACACTGCTTTATATCTGCCTGAAGGGAGGAGCTTAATTACAATGAAAATGACTCTGAGACACACATATTTAAATACAGTTTCAGTTGGTCAGGTGATACAATATGGAGTTGTTTACAGACTCATTTCCTGTTTTGGACACATCTCCTGGAGGCCGCGAGGTGGCGCTCATCAGTCTGCTCTGCTCCGGTGTAGAGCCTCGGTCCAGAGCCTCGGTCCGGAACCTCCGCCGCCGCCGCTGCTGCTCTGCTCTCCCCGGGAATGTCGCCTGTTTTCGGGATGCGGTGTCGTGTTCGGAGCCGGTGTCGGTGTCTTTCCCCTGGTGTCTCCGCGGAGGGTCCCGTCTGCTCACTTTAACGCGCCTGTCGGACTGTTTTTACCGCTGTTTGTCCCGTCATCGTCTCCCTCCTTCCCCCGGGACTGTCCTCCTCCTGTTGCCGCGTTCAGAGCCTCTCCCCCGGGCCTCGGAGCCTCGTCCCCGGGCCTCGGAGCGCGTTGGGCGGCATGTGGAGGGTGACTCTGCAGGCCGTGGCGGTGCTGCTCGCTTCGTGGCTGTTGGGGAGCTGTGTCCGGGGCTGGTTTCAGAAGAACGGCGCCGGTAAACCGCAGACACAGCACAGCGGACACCGGAGCAGCGAGGACCGGAGCTGCTTCTGTCATGTAAGCTCCCCCCAAAACCCGTATTTTCCTCCATTTTACAACTTTAAACATATTTACTTTTTAACATTTAAACCGTCAAACAGAACCGAGCTGTTTCCTGGTCCCTGTTGCCCGGGAAACCTTCTAGAACCTTCGTACGTCACAGAACCAGGGTTCGTGAAGTTACGTGAAACACTGCACGTATTTCACATTTACCAAATAATGACCCAAAGTACAAACAAATTATATTTATTTTCTGGTAATTATTCATTAAAATAGTTTATTAACAGTAGAACATGAAAATCAGCTTTAATTCTTCT